>JANFOE010002880.1:0-46094 GCA_025667525.1 Glebionis coronaria
TATGTGTTGGTAATATTTTTATACTAGTTTTACTTATTTACATGTTTTAGGCCCAATAAGCCTATTACAAGCCCAATACTTTATATTAGTCCATTTTACACCTTTATTATCAGTATTATACTTTTTATGTTGGGCCCAAGTGGGTTAAGCCCAATAAGTAAATTTATAAGTGTTTAGCCCATTTCGTTGGATTAATAGTCCAATAATGCTAACTTAGCCCGTTAATGTCCGTATGTTATATAGTTCGGGTTTTATCGGTTTTTACTTGTTATATACGTTCATATATCAGTATGTGAGTTTATAAAATTTTACATTAACGGGTCCGACCGTCTAAGTTTTATTTGACAAAAACGTTAATCTTTCGGTTTTAGCCGAAAAGACGTAAAACTTAGTATATTGTTTTATAACTTGGAAAAAAATTTATACTTGTAATTTATATAATATGTCCTATTTTAATATCAGTATATATATACCTCTTTATTTATAATTATTATCAACTAGTGGGTTTTATATATGTATATTTTATAAATACAAAATTTTGAGTGCTTATATTATATACTATTTATTTTACCAAATCTGTCCTAAATTTTCAATCCACTAAAATGTCCATATATAGAGTTATATATGGAGATAGGACCTCAAATTTTTATCACAGAGACTACATGATATATGCTTCATTTTATTCCAATATAGCTATTGATGAATCAACTTCTAAATATTTTAATAAATTCGTCTAAAACAGTGTAGGCAGATTTGCACTCTAAACTTGTTTTGATCATATCTCACTCATTTTGATGATTCCATTGCATGGCCAACTCTCACATGTGTATAACACCTAATACTTACTGTATATTGATTCCACTTTACCATTTTATCAATTTAACATTTGGTTACTTACTGTTTTTATACAACCATCATTTTAAGCATGATTTTAACCTTGTTACCTATGTTTTTTCATCTCTTTAATCATATTTATCAAAACTTGATCCCCACACAACATTTTTATCATCATATATTCATCATATACATATACAATAAGAAAGAAAATACATTATTACATAATCAAAATAACAAGAGGATGGGAAGAACAATCTTTATACCACCAAGATTATGTAGGTTATGATCAAGACATGGATTTTGATCACACAACTTGTGATAAATCAACACCAATCTTCAAGGCCACCAATACTTGTAAAATTTATGTAGAAATCAGCCCTTGATCTTCATGGAATATCCTTTGTGGATCTTATGATCACCTCCAATCAATAAGGCTTCAAAAGGACATCTTCTTGTGTAAGAATAACATAGGATTTGTGGTTAATTTAAGATCAAATGGTGGTGTTGTGATGAATATGGGACGGCCAAAGGAGAGTGAGAGAGAGTTTAGGTGGTTTTTGCATGTAAGAAATGAGTGTGTGTTGTATGAGTTGCTAGTTTTGTGAGTGGGAGTGGTATTGAGTGAAAAGTGTAGCTTGTTTATTAAGCTTATGGGACAAGTGTCCCAACTTTGCTAGAAATGTGACACCATGGTCTTGGTGGCTTACTCTTGCCGTTTTATTTAGTGGGGGTGGGACAAGTGTCCCACTTGTCTCATCTCCACTAATTTACGTGTACTCCTCGATTCTAGTTTCCTCGATTTGCGTGCCTTCGGGTCGTTTTATGAAAAACGTTTTTATAAATTATGAATCAACGGCACAAAACAAATCTAATAAAAATTGTCTCATTAAAAACAGAGTTCGAAAACATAAATACGTAATCCTAAGGTTTCCGGTTTAGTCGTAAAGGACGTTAAATTATTCACTTAAGTCATAATCTCTTCTCTTAAATTTGTGAGTTTATAAACCAACACAAATTTAAAACTCCAAAATAATATTCACAGATAAATTTATTTTCTGAAGTGTCGGACTGTCACCAAAACGGTGTATGTAAACGTAAACACGTAACGTAGAATCCTCCAGTTTAGACGTAGTCGATACTACTTCAAGACGTAAACCCAAATTTCTTCCCAAAAATAAGCGAGTTCATATTATAACGTTAAATTAATGTTTTCAAATAAATATTGAGAATAAAATATCGACCATAAATTAACGGATTGTCACAGATGATATCATCAACATAGACCTGAACAAGTAGAAAATCCTTACCTTTCTTCTTTGTAAACAGCGTCTGATCTATGGTGCCCCTTTTGAATCCATTGTCCACCAAATAAGTAGACAAAGTACCATACCATGCTCTTGGGGCTTGATGATGTCCATACATAGCCTTCGTGACTCTATACACCTTGTCTGGATTCTCTTGATCCTCAAAACCAGGAGGCTGCATCACATATACCTCCTCGACAATTATTCCATAGAGAAAGGCACTCTTGACATCCATTTGATAGACAGTGAAGCCCATGCAGGATGCATAGGCTAGAAAGATCCTTATAGCTTCAATCCTTGCAACTGGTGCAAAGACCTCCTCATAGTCTATCCCTTCCTCTTGTGTATATCCCTGAGCCACTAATCTTGCCTTGTTTCTGACCACAATACCTCTTTCATCTCTCTTGTTTCTTAGAACCCATCTTGTCCCTATAGGTCTGACATATCTAGGACAATCAACCAGCTCCCAAACATCCTGAATTGCAAATTGGTGAAGCCCATCTTGCATTGCTTCCACCCAACTTGGTTCTTTGAGAGCATCAAAGATCTTCTTGGGTTCCTGTTGTGACAGAAAACAGGCAAACAAACATGCTTGCACAAGAGGGGTATCAACCTTCTTGTGTATATTGGCAATAAATCCACCAAGACCTTGGTGAGATCTTCTAGTCTGAACAGGAGTCATAATATCACCAATGATTTGAGAAGTAGGGTGATTCTTCATAGTAGAAGTGAGAACTCCTCCTTCAAAAAGTCTGGTGTCTTCAATCTCATTATCCATGTTGCCAATATCTTCTTCTTCAGACTCTCTTTCATCAATATGAGGATGAACCTCTTCATATAAATTGGAAGGTTCACCCTGTTCAAATGTAGAAGAGAAAAGATGCGCAAAAGTGTTGTCAACGCCTGAACCTTGATTGTCAGCGTTTGGGTTGTCAACGCCTGAATTGGTGTTGTCAACGTTTGAGCCATCAACGTCTGAATTTGTCCTGTCAGCGCTAGATTTGCCTTTGTCAGCGCCTGAAGGACCATGCATGTTGTTATCTGGTGGTACTTGGGGACCACCATTATCCTTTCCAGCAGCAAAAGCATCTGTCCATATGGGAATTGTGACATACTCTAGTATAGGAGATGACTTTTCTGCTTGTGATCCAACCTCTTCATTAACCTGTGTACCTGAAATATCAACAACTTGTTCTTCCACAACATTTGAAGTTACCTTCACAATGTCTGGATTAGTGACAGGCATATAATTTAAAGTTCTAGATAGAGGTTCCAAGTCAAACAACCAATTTGGACCACTTTCAGGATCACTAGGTTTACTCTCTAAAAACCTAACATGTACTCTCTCAAGAATACATTTTTCCTTCTTAAGGTAAACCCTATATCCCTTGCTCTGCATTGAATACCCCCATGAAATATCCTTCATCACCTTTTGCACTAAATTTACCTAAGGCATCACTAGTGTCTAGAACAACTACATGACAACCAAAAGGTCTAAGAAAACCAATATTGGGTTTTCTTCCCCAAAGTAATTCATAAGGTGTTTTATTCTGTATCTTGTTGACCAATGCTCTATTTTGAACATAGCAAGTTGTATTAACAGCCTCAGCCCAAAAAGCTATGGGGAAATGAGCATCAGCCAACATAGTCCTGGCTACTTCAATTAGGGTTCTATTTTTCCTCTTAGCAACCCCATTTTGCTGTGGGGTTCTGGCAACACTAAACTGCCTAGTAATCCCTTTCTTGGCACAAAAATCATCCAAAAGCTTATTCCTAAACTCACCACCATTGTCACTTTTAAGCATTTTAACTTCATTACCTGTTTTCTTCTCAATCTGAGTAATGAAATCAATTAAAATGTCAGCAGTATCACTCTTCTTAGCTAGAAAGAAAGTCCAAGTAAACCTAGAAAAGTCATCTGTGATGACAAAGCAGTATGATTTACCATTCAAACTTTCTATATTGGTAGGACCAAATAGGTCCATATGAAGCAAGTGAAGTGGTCTAGTACTAGAGTGCACCTGTTTAGACTTGAATGAGACCTTGTGCTGCTTGCCTTTAAGACGTGCAACACAAGAGTGGTCATTGTGGAAAGCCTTTTCAGGCAAACCATCAACCAAGCCAAGTCTCACAAGCCTGTTTATATTCTTAAAGTTTATGTGCCCTAGTCTCCTGTGCCATAGATTACTCTCATCTACTGAAGCTTTAGCATAAAAACATGACATATTGTTATTCATCCTAATCCCATTCAAATTCACATTATATATGTCTTTATGTCTAGGTGTTCTATAGTCAATATATTTCTCATCAGGTATCTTATAATCCTTGCTTAACACCAAGCATTCAGTATCAGTAAATAGAACTTTATTTTTGTTATCACAAACTTGTGATACACTAAAAAGATTGTAATCAAGTTCCTTTACCAAAAATACGTTTTCAAAACGCAAGTTCTTGGTGAGAAGTGTTCCTTTGCCTGTGATAGTTCCATATCCGCCTCCAAAGTAAACCTTATCACCATCCTTAATGGGAGTGAAGTTAGTCAGATAATCTTCCTTCCCTGTCATGTGCCTTGAGCATCCACTGTCCCAATATCCATAATCATTGACCTGTTTTTGAATGCCCTGCACATAAAGAAAACAAGTTAGTTTTCTTTGGGAACCCAAGCCTTAGCAGACTTGGATTCTTCTGGTTGTTCAACAAGAACAGACTTAGTTCTCATAACAACCCCTTGTTCATCCCTCTTTGGATGAAATACCCAGTTAACCCCAATAGGTTTTGTAATGACCTTTGAAATGTAATTAAACCTGTTGCAGGTCATTGAAATCCCATTATCATTAGGGTTTTGATCTTTCTTAGGTCTCCATGTCAAGCTTGAAGAAGCTTTAGACCCCTTACCCTGTGGTTGCAAATATTTAGGTCTGGTCACGTTTCTGTCAGTGTTGGATTTAGTCTTGTCAACGCTGAAATTACCCTTGTCAGTGTTGAACCTAGGGTTTGCTACAGAAACCCATTGCCTATTAGACCAAGTATTTGTATTTTGAAATGGTCTTTGTCCATGAGTGTTAGACCCTCTAGTAAAGAATGGGGCAGGTCTAACAACTTGTGGACTTTGCTGCACACAAGGTTTGGGTCTGACAACGTTTGACTTTCTAACAGCGTTGACCTTGGAAGCGTTGACACACTTATATGCTAAATGTGAAAAGCTACCACAAGTGTAACAGGCTTTTCTAGACACAACCCTAGGTCTAGAAGAGAAGAAGCCTGTTCCATCATTACTAACTTGGCTTTTAGGTGACCTAGTATTCCTATACATTTCTGCATACTTGACACTAGGTTTTCTAACAGTGTTTGAGCCAAGGTCAACAGCCTTACCAGTGATTGGGTTTGTTACCTTAATAGGGGTTGACTCATTAGGACTTTCACATAATAAGCCTCCCTTAACAAATAAGGTAGGGTTGGCTTTCTTCCATTCATTCAAGTCAGTCAACTTCTGTTGATACTCTTCAACTGGGGTAATGACTCTTGGTGGACGAATGAATTCCTCCTCTTGGAGTTCTGGTAAACCAGTCCAAGATAGGTCCTTTTGTTGGACACCATAGAAGTCACCAGCTAGTGGTGGAACCACAGAGTAGTCTTTCATCCCAATCCCAGTCATGTCCTTAGGATCCCTTTGTTTATTAACACATTCTCCTAGGGATTGTGTGGCCCTATCAAATCTCTTAATTTTAAGGTTAACATTATCTTTATTTTTAATGGCCTCATCTAACTTAGCCTGTAACTCACCATTAACCCTTTCCATGATGCTCCTAATATCATTACTAGCATTCAACTCATGTTTTAAGATATTTATTTTATCTTTTAAATCAAATTCCATTTTCTTGTATTCGGAAACTGTCTTCTCAGTTTGAGTGAGAGCTAATTGATAGTTAGACAGTTTGTATCTCTCAGTACTCATATCATCTAATAATCTTAACACCTCTTTGTTAAGTTTCTCAGTATTTAGCCTACAACCTTTACTACAAAAAGCATCATCGTATACCTCATTATCTGATGAAGAGGAGGAGTGTGCCATGAGAGCATATTGAACATGCTCTTCTTCTTCTATCTCAGCAACCAAAGCTTTATCCTCTTCCACATCTTTAGCCAAATAGCTCCAATCCCATCCCATACCATCAATTTCTTGCACTGCAACCATGGCCTTAGGATCCTGAGCCTTAACAATTTGACCTGAAGGTTTGCCAGCATCAGATCTTCTAGGAGATCTGCATTCCCTCATGAAGTGCCCCATACGATGACAATTGTAGCATTCAACCTTGGATTTATCAAATCCAGCAGTGTCCTTTGCATTGAAGGTCATCTTCTTCTTAAACCTTCTATTCCACCTGTTTGCTCTTATACTAGCAAGAGCCATGTTCCACTTAATATCCATCTCCTCTAAGTGCTCATCACTTATCTGCTCAAGGTCCTCATATGTAATCACTGAACCATTGGGCAAAGAAGCAATATAAGCACATACAATATCTAGATCCAAAACAGCAGGTTTAACTCTTGGTGAGTCACTTTTGTATGTGTCAGCGTCTGAATAGGAGGCGTTGACAGGACATGTTCTAGTGTTGACACATGATGATCCAGTAACTGGATGCATGTAAGAGTCCTTCTGATTAAATTGACCTTCACTATGTGAGAAGAAGGCCATATTATTGTTGGTAGACTTGCTTCCATGCTCCAAAAGAGTTTCATCTTCCAACAGCCTCAGTTTGTTGTAGATATCATCAAAAGTAGAACTTTTGTGAGTGTTGTTGGCAAGTATAGATCTTGCCTCAATCTTCCACGCTTCACCAAGACTTTTAAGAAAAGTGGCATTAATGTCAACATCACCAAGTTGTGTCCCCATGAAGGACAATTTTCTTGTAATGTCAAGCAATCTGCTTCTCACACTGCTAAGCTTCTCATTAGGTTGAGCCTTGAAGACAGCATAATCATGCATGAGTTGCTTCTTCTTCTCTTCCTTAGTGTCATCATTACCACCATATGCAACTTCAAGAGCTGCCCAAAGGTCCTTAGCAGATTCATAACCTCTGTATTTATGCTGGTTCTCTTGTCCCAAAGAGACTTTCAGAATGTTTAGGGTTTTCATATCAACCCTTTTCTTTGCTATATCTTCAGCAGACACAGCTCTACCATCATCAGGCTTTTCTTTCTTATCTGCTTCTGAACATCCAACAACAGCTGTTCTTGCAGCAATGGCATTAGCAATCTTTTGAGCTTTATTGAATGTGTTTCCATATTCAATAATCTCCCAGAGTGTGTAGTCATAGATCCCTAGATATTGCTCAAAGTTGAATTTCCACAATTCAAAGTTGGTTGCATCAAGCATGGGAATCTTGATGTTTGGCAAATGTGAGGAGGAGGAGGTTACTTCTGAATTTGACATGATGTTTTTAGGGTTTTGAGAAAATTAAGGTTTTGGTGATTTTAGGGTTCTTGTGTTCTTTAAGATCAAAAGTTCCTCAACAAGCTCTGATACCACTTGTTGATCCCAAACTTAGATCGATTTAGTTTTATGTATACGAGATTAGATCAAGTAATACACTTAGAGAAACCTTTGTATATGTATATGACAATCTAAGTGTTATGCGGAATTAACACTTAAACAAGAACACACAAGATGTAAACAAACTTTCACTTTGATTAATGATATCAAACTTGCTTACAATGGAAGTGTTTAACGTATGAAAACTTATATTGAACATTAACCTAAAGGTCTTCTTTTATAGACATAAGAAGCCTTGTACAATAATCTAGGTATCAACTATTCTAGGTAAAGATAAATATAGAAAATACATTGTTGTTCCTATCTTTACTAGAAGTAATCTAGAATATAATAAACGTGTAGATCATATCCTTCCATCAGTGCTTGTCTTCAATGTGTCAACGCTTGACTTCTTCTTGTCAACGCTTGATCTGTCAGCGTTTGTTTTACTCCTGTCAACGCTTGTTTTACTCTTGCTAGTGCTCAAGTAGACTGGCTATAATTTATTCCCAACAGGGACCTCATAAAGTTCATATCTTGGCATAACTCGCTTCGTGATTTGAGACCTTTCACGGACCGATATTTGGCAGCGACTTCATACTTCAAATCTTGAGAGACGTTCATGAAATAATGGTCTTCTCTTTATAATAGGAATTTCTTCACTTGAAGTTTTGAGAGATTCTTCATACTTGGACCACGACTTCTTCATTTTTCTCCAATCTTTATTTTGGGATTTTGATATACAACGATCCGCCTCCTTTTTGGACTTAGATCTATTTATCCTCATACCTTGTTAGGGCCTTTTTGGATAGACTTTTCCATGATCTTTCGGGAGTATTTGCTTTTCGTCATGTGTCTCGATCCTTCATATTGATTTTTGATAAATGATTCTTCACATCACTTGGGATCTTTAGCAACAAAATGTAGCCCTCATGCCTTGTTAGGGCCTTTTCGGACTCGCCAATCTTCGCATCCCGCTTCAATAAGTTATGCCTTGGCTATGAAATCTAATCCATACCGAGCAACTTTTAAACGATCTTGGGCTAGAAGCTAAGTAACTTTTCAAATCGTACAACCTTATTTATTGTAGATAAAATTAATAGTAAGCGATGGGAGAATAGGCTTATAATTAACTCACATAAATTCATGAAAGAATACCAAACTTATAATTGACAATATCATCTCACGTTCTCCACAATTTAAAATCTCAAGGAATGAGACTCGTGGATGCTTAGCCTATTAAATTAAAGTTTTGGGTTTTCGAGTCGTCTATAGGATCTTGTAAACTCTTAGACTTTTTCAAGTTTTAGAATTCACATTTTAAATTTACCTTGATAAACAACTCTCTAGGGTCAATTATAGGAACTTGCGAAAAGTTCTTGTTCTTAACCCGTGAGAGTTAAGACTTTCGCGTTTTATAGCTCCCTATATAAAAGCCTAGCAAAACTTGACTTAAACATGTTAAGGATACTAGCTAGAGTAAACTTAGGTAAGTAAACTCGGGTTGAGTCAAAAGATTCACAACGTTTGAAAATTAAAACCACTTTTTTAAAAATTTATTCTAGCAAAGAAAGAAAATAACTATACAAAGGTAAAAACTAATAGGCCTAAATAGATCAAAATTTTGAAAAATGTCGAAAAATTGGTTTTCCGGTTAAAATGAGGGCAAATACAAGGAAAAGACCACTTAACTTCGATAGAAGTCACTTGATTTCCGGTTCAAAGTGCGACTCAGTTGTTCTTGGTAGAAAAGAAATAGAATGGTTGTCGTTGTCTACACTAATTAAAAATAAAGACTTGAAACAAATAAAAATAAAGTAAAGACGGTAAAAATAAATACTAAAAGATAAAAACTTGACGGAAAATTAATGACGAGAAATTAAAAACGTGACAAAAAATAAAAAGGCAAACTTGAAAATAAATAACACAAACTTAAAATTAAGGCAAGTAAATTAAAAGTGCGACTAAGTAAAAAGGCGGGAAAAAGAAAACTTAAAACTAAATGTATAAAATCACAAAAAACTGAAAACACTCATTCGGAATAAGTCCTTCATTCGAAATAAACAAGTTCATCCGGAGTAAATCCCTCATTCGGAACCAAACAGCTTCATCCGGAATAAGTCATTCATTCGGAACATTTGCTTCATCCGGAATATCCCCCTTTATTCGGAATAATTGCTCATCCGGAATAATCACTCATTCGGAATAAATGCTTCGTCCGGAATATATTGCTTGATCCGGAATGTTGGTTCATCCGGAATAAAACTAGCTCATTCGGAATGTTAGACTCATCCGGAATAATTAAGCTAAAACCTTCATTCGGAATAAAAAGTGAAAATTGCTCATTAGGAATAATAAACAAGAAAGATTGATTCGGAATGTTTAAGCTTCATCTGGAATATAGATTATTCCGGATGAAGACACTTGATTCAGGATAAAATAGATAAAAGGACGTGGTTCGGAATAATTAAAAAGATAAGCTCATTCGGAACATTTCCTTGATCCGGAATAATCCCACTGATCCGGAATATTCACTGATCCAGAATATTGCTTAAAATACTTTCATTCGGAATAAAAGAAAGAAAAGCTTGGTTCAGAATCTGGGTAAACAGTAACAGTAGCGAAGAACAAGGAAGAAGAAAAGACACGAATTTAAACAAAATCAATCAAGATCAAACCAAAAGATTAAACCAAAACAACCACAAATGATCTAATAACAATAACCAAACAATCCAAATCAATAAAACTACCAATTATAATCAAAATAATCAAAACCCACTTAATCAAAACTATGAAACTCAAGAACATGAACATTAAGATTAATCAAGAAAGGAAGATGAGAGATTAACAATAAAAGTAAAGATTCAATAACAATTAAAAGTAAACTTACTTGAATTAAAGGAATTAAAGGTGCATGACAAGGTAATTAAAGTGCAAGAATTTAAGGTGCAAAATATGAAAATGGTGGAAGAGTTAGTTTGTCAAGATACCCAACAACTACAAAATGAAGTCCTAATGATCTATTTATAGGGGAGGAGGAGGATTAGTGGAAGGAAGCTTACTCCCCTCTTTCTTCTTTCTTTAATTGCTTGTTAAGTCCTTAATCTTCCAAATTCTTCGACTTTTGACTTTGTCTCGGGATTAATAAACTCGTCTTGTAATTTCTTCAATAAATTAGACTTGAGTTCTTCGGGTTTTAGTAAACTTCCGTCTCTTGACTTTTTCTTCGATAAATCTTTAGAATTGGTCTTGGACTTCCGTTCTTTTTCCACTTTTGATTTCTTGACTTCGTCTTTTGTCTTTTTCTTCGATAAAAGCCCGTGAATACCCGTGTTTTCTCCCCTTTTCACATTTTCGTCCTAAATCACAACAAAAACGCAAACCACGCATAATTCCGACATTTATGACATAAAATACACGTTTTGGACTGGTTATTATTGTAATTAAGTGGTAAAAGGATGGGTGTTTTCACACCTATCAAAGTGCGACGCACAAATGAACAAGTGAGGCGCACATTTCACTACAGTTACACAATTAAGTGCAATTATGCATGGCTATAATGTTGAACCTTTGATATACTTCCAGGGCTTCTAACCTACGAAATTTCAAGTATAAATAGAGCCCTTGGCCAGGCATAATCATATCTCATTCCAAACTTTCTCCATTGTTTAGGAGAAACAATAATAAAGTATTTCTCCAAATCCTTGATCATAGTCACTAGAGTTAGTAAATCTTAGTTGGTTTATGGTATTGGTGTTGGAACAAGAAAACTCAAAAGTGTTGCTAGCCATTTGTAATAATTTTAAAGACTTATAAATCCTTTGGAAGCAATTATTGAATAATCTTGTCGTATAATTCTTATTTCAATTATGTCAATCTTTTACTTTGATTTGAATATGTTTGAAATGATCTTATTTACTGTTATTATGGAGTAGTGTGATGTGCACTTGGTTAAGGTTTAATAGCCTTATGATTAGATATTAATATTAGCTTTGTTGGGGCAAATTGCGGCGCGCAATTAGTTTTGTGCGGCGCACTTTTTCCCTGGGTTCTTGAATATAAGTGTGGTTTGGATACTCATGTATTATGTGTTACTATGTAAGACCATTGTTATATGTTAGATTCATCCATTATCATCGACTAATACTCATGTGAGTGGATGAGTTTCATGTCATCTAATAAATGAATCTGGTTAATCACTTTTGTAACGATTAGGGGATTAAAACATATACCAACTCTTGCATAATCTCACGTACTACCTTAGTTATCGAAATCAAGCATAAATTTATCTTAACGCTGTTGGTATGACAAAGTCTTTAACCGGATTCTTGTCATATCAATTAGATGTTGCATGCACGACTAAGAATCGATATGTTGTCTTACATTGTTTATGTGCTTATACTTCATCTTTGCTACCTATCTATCATATGGTTATAACCTTAGCCAAACGCACCCATTAATACCAATTGTTAAGTATATCTTTAGAATTTGTGACACTCTAGAGGTAATTCTTTTAATATTGTGATAACAACAATCCCATGGAATGAACTGGACTTTACCATTAAGCTATGCTATACATGAAAGGGTATACTTGCCCGTGTTTATGTTTCTAGTCATTTATGTGGTAATATCTTGAATAAAAATTAAGACTTGCAAACGAACATCAAGTCTTTGGCGCCGCTGCCGGGGATTGATTAGTTATTTATTTTGAAACATTCTGAAATACTTGGTAAAACAAAAATTATAAATCGCCGTACAAATTTCTGGCAATCTGAAAAAGTTTTTAACGAAAAAGTTAGAAAGTGTGCCGCACATTTCCAAAAGTACGCCGCACATTTGATACAAATTTGCAAAATGTTGGTAGAAACAATCCCAAAACACCACCAAAACCTTTTACTCTCAACACTTACTGCTGAAAACATGAGAATTGCTTTATGTGTGCTTATGCTTTTTGAGGTTATGTGTTTGTTAATATTGCATTTCAAGAAAAACTAAAAATATTTTCTTTCAAAATTTAATTTTCTCTTTAATTTACTCTTTGGTAGAATAATTTGCTTTGTTATGTCTTATTTGATATTTATCATGACTTGTGGTAATTTTTCTAGAATTTTTAACAACTTTAAAATACAAGAAAATGAGAAAACAAGCGAAAATGAAAAAATAGATATTTCTTGCAAAATACTTGGGAACATCTTACAAAATTTGGTCACTATTTCTTATTTTGACTACTTGTTAAGGAAGTATTATGAAAAAAGTCTTATAACGTTGCTTGAATTGTATATAGATCATACAATCATGAACATTTTTTTTTTGCAGAAAGTTCGCCGCACATTCCAAATTGTGCGCCGGCTTTTCTATATCGGGCAAAAGTGCGCCGCACATCTCAAAAGTGCGTCGCACAACTGGAAAAACAGTACACAAAATTTGCTTATAAGACCATTAAAAAGAGATTTTCATCAAAACTAATGAGTTGCCTTAAGACTACAGGATATGAAATGTCAGTTGGATTTTATGGCACTAACATACTAATGTTTCTCTTGATGTGTTGTTGTTTTAAGATGGATCCAAACACTAGCTTGGGTAGGCTATGCTTGGGAGAGGATGAGCATATTAGCCTAAATGATAAGATTGAATCGGATGGAGATGGACAGGATCTGAATATAGGGACACAGCCGATAGTGGGATTCAAAAGGTCCTAACTTTCTATCGTTTGGAAGACTTGACACCTAGCGAAAAGTACTTAATGCCTTGTCATGTAGAAGGTAAATTTGCCTATGATGGACAAGTTGACTTGGAAAAGGAGAAGAGTTTTGTTAGCAATGAACTTGTATTGGAGCTTGGCTTAACCTACAAAACGTATCGTAATGGGGACAAAGAAATAGATAAGAAGCTCATTGTTATGATCAAGGACAAATTGTTTTTCGTCGACTTCTTCGTCAATCCGGAAGAAGATGATTGTGAACCGTGTGCAATATTTGGGAGATCTTTCCTAAAGCAAGCCAACGCACAAATTGACATCACTTGTGGCATACTCACCTTATGGCCAAAAGTGCATGAAAGCTTGGACTTAGAAGAAATTGACGAGATACTTGATAATCTTGACTTTGATGAATTAGCACCTATTGAGAATGAGGGAGTTGATACTCCTAGATTGGTTTGTAATATGGGGAAAGGCAAAAGAAACAAAGGAAAACAACCCGCTCATGCTTATAAATTGAACTATAATGGTGAAGGACCTTCTCTCACCATTAATAAACCCTTAACTAGAGAAGAACTAACAATGGAAGAATTAAGGGAGGACGTTGAAAATGAGTAATGTTGCTAAACATGAATCGACCAATCATTGAAACTAATAAGTGTGAAAACACTTATCCTTTTACCACTTATTTCCAATAATTACAAGACCAAAACGTGTGATTTATGTCGTAAAAGTCGGAATTATGCGTGGTTTGTGTTTTTATTGTGTTTTAGGACCTAAATGTGAAAAAGGAAGAAAACACGGGTTTTCACGGGCTTTTACTGAAGAAAACGGGAAAAAGACAAAGTCAAAAGATCAAGAGTGCAAAAAAAAAGAACGGAAGTCCAAGGCCTATTCTGAAGATTTATCGAAGAAAAAGTCAAGAGACGGAAGTTTAACGAAGTCGAAGAACTTAAGTCTAGTAGAAGAAGAAAATTAAAAAGACAAGTTCAAATCCCGAGACGACAAAGACGAAGAATTAAAGTCGAGTCGAGAAAACGTGAAGAAAGCAAGAGAGAAGATGCAACACATGCACTCCTTCCCTATAAATACCCTCCTAATAGTCATTAGGAGGGTGGTTAGAGTTTTTAGTTAATTTTCACTTTTTAGTTTTTAGAGAGAGAAAGTCTTAAACTTTCTCTCACTAGTTCATCTTTTACTTTTAATCTTTCAAGATTAACTCTTTGTATTGCTTATTTTTATTAATAAAGTTCCATTTTAAGCTTTTATCTCTTAATCTCATTCTACTTTTCTTTGATTTAAGATTGATTTTGGTGTGATTATCATGTGATCCGTGTTGTTCTAATTGATTTCATGCTAAAAAGTTAATCTTTTGATCATTTTATAAGTTTTCATTTGATTAAGCTTTAAGACTTTTGTGCTTATTGGCTTATTTTTATGATTATCTTATTTTTCTTGTTAAAGAGTTTTATTGAAAAGTTTATGTTTTTATGGTTTGATCTAAAAAGTTGCTTGATTTCGAGTTAAATAAGTTGATTATAGTGCTTATTTGATTCGGATAAGTATTTTGGATTTATAAGTTTTGGAATTGGCTTGTAAAAGTTAGCTTATTTCCTAGCTTATTCTTTTTCCATAGATTTCGGAAAGGGTGGTAAAACCCCTTTCCGATTGGTATATTCCGACCGGTACATCCCCTTAACCAATTTCCTTGATTTTAGGAATGTTGTTATGCCCTTTTCCGATTGCCCCTTATTCCGACGGTAACCCTGCTCCACATTCCGATTGATCTTCATTTTCCGACGGCAAGGAATTTGTCCCATTTTCCGATTGGGTTGTTTAGCTAGTATTCCGACGGTGTCTCTTCTCTTTATTCCGATTGTGGGTAAGTCCAATATTCCGATTGGGAGTATTGATATGAATTCCGATTGACCCACTATTATATTCCGATTGGCGTCCATTTGTAGTATTCCGATTGTCAGCATTTGTTACATTCCGATTGCCACCACTCTTCCACCATATTCCGACCATCCGAACGGAAAACATTCCGATCGGGTTCCCCTTTTGGCTTGTTTTGGTTCCTTTCGATATAACTTTCTTATAGTACTTGTTATTTTTCTGAAAATTTTCCAAGTGTTAGCTTAGTGAGTTAGCATTTTTCCATTGTCTCCATTAAAGTTTTTTGCATTTATTTTACTCGTCATCCAATTTAATCTTTTAACTTCCATTTTACTCATCGACATTTTAATTACTTGCAATTAGTTTAAAAACAAATCAACCAAACCTTTGATCCACCAAAAGACGATTGAGTCACACTTAAGACCGGTTTTCAATTCGAAAAGATTCGGAACTATAACGAACTTGAACTTTCATATAGGGTGTCAAAAGCCGTGTATTAAATGGCGCCGCTGCCGGCTCTTTTCGTTATGATAAACGGTTTCTAGTGAGAGACGCATTGAATTTTGGGATCCGTTCTTTGAACGTTATTTTCATTGCTATAAAATTTCCAAAAATCCTAAAAACTATAAAACTCTTCAAAAATACAAAAACATTAAAAAAACCTATAAAAACCAAAAATATTATATAGATATTCTCTTTGTGTATATTTTTCTTCTGCAGGTGCATGCGTACTAGATCTACAAACTATTCTGAGCCCGAGAATCGTGAAGATTTAGATATGGCTGGTGTTAACAACAACAACAATCACCCACCTCAAAATAATTTGAATAACAACCACAACAATAACAACAACAACAATGTCCTTCTACCTGATTTACGAACCATGGAGGAATTGTGCCAACCCACCATGAACGGACGCGGAGGCCCGATTGCGCCAATGCACGTCACGGCTCAGGAGTTTTCGTTGAAGCATCATATGATACAACAAGTGCAAACGAACCCGTTTCGTGGCATTCCGGATGATGATGCCAACAAACACCTCGACAAATTCATTACCATTACCCAAAGCATGAAGTGCCCCGGTGTTTCTATGGATGACCTTCGCCTTCAACTTTTTCCACACTCGCTTTCTCACCATGCCGAAAAATGGTTTGACCGTCTTCCTAAGAATTCTATTCATACATGGAACGACATGACTCAACGCTTTTTATCGCGCTACTTTCCCCCATCCATGGTCACTAGCCTTCGTAACCAAATCAGTGGATTTATGCAAGAAAATGATGAATCGCTTTTCGATGCTTGGGAACGTTACAATGATTTGATCGACCGCTGTCCTAATCACAATATGCTCCCCGTCACTCTCATTGACACCTTCTACAATGGTCTCACTTTTCGTGATCGTGACACGATCAATGCCGCCGCCGGTGGTACTTTTATGAAAAGGAGACCGGAGGAGTGTCGAGAGTTGATTGAAAACATGACTACTCACCACAAGAATTGGGATTCTTCTGCATCCTCAAGATCTAATCAGAGAGTCAATGTTTCGTCTACTTCTTCCAACACCAACTCATCTGTTTTGGAACGTGCTCTTCTTGATATCAACAAAAGTCTCCAAATTTTGACTTCTAACCAAACTCAACAAGCTAAAGCCGTTGTTCTCTCTTGTGACACATGTGGTGGTCCTCATTCCTACAATGAGTGTCCTTCTACTCACAGCAATTATTCTGAAGACGTTAACGCAGCATATGGTACTTATCCCACGGGAGGCTATCAAGCTCGCCCTCAAGGAGACCGTAACTTGCTAAGTTATCGATCCAACAATTATCTTGCTCCTCCCGGTTTCCCTCCTGCAAACCAAAACCAACAACAAAGCTACAACCGAAACAACCAATCCCAACCTCGTGCTCAAAATCAATATCAATCCCAAAGAAACCCATACCCAACTCAAGGAAATTCTCAAGCTTACCAAGCTCCACCTCTCAATCAACCGATGGCCGTAAACCAAGACGTCGAGACGTTCATGAAGACTAATCGTGAGATGGTGACGAATCTACAGAGTCAATTTGTCAACTTGAAGAATGACATGGTGAAACAAGGGAGCGATATTCGAGCCGAGCTAAGGAATGATATGGCAAAACACAGCAATGATATTAATGCCAACATGCAAAACTCTTTCAACAATCAAGCTCTTCACCTTCGTGATATGATTGGTTCGCTCATCCAAGGTAATCAACCCTCTTCTTCGGGTACTCTTCCGAGTAATACCGTTGCAAATCCAAGAGGGGAGATGAAAGCAATCACCACTCGTAGTGGAAAAGGTTATATGGAACCCGAGCTTCCTACACCTCCACCGGTGATTGTGAACAAGGAAAAAGAGCAACTTTCTTCACCTCCTTCACCTTCTATCCCCATTTGCCCACCACCCGTGGTTGTGAGTGATCCTACTCCATTAAAGCCTTCTTCTTCATCCAATATACCTTATCCTTCAAGGTTGAGGAAAGAGAAGCAAAAGAGCAAGGATGATATTCAGGTTTCGAACTTCCTTAAAATGTTCAAACAATTGAATTTTAATATCTCCTTTGCCGAGGCTCTCGCTCACATGCCCAAATATGCTAAGATGTTTAAAGATCTTCTAAGTGATAAAGAAAAGCTTCTTGACATTGCTCAGACCCAACTTAATGAGAACTGCTCCGTAGTGCTCTTAAGGAAATTGCCCACCAAACTTGGTGATCCGGGTCGTTTCTTGATTCCTTGCAACTTCCCGGGAGTAGAGAATTGCATGGCCCTAGCCGATCTAGGTGCCAGTATAAACTTAATGCCTTTAAGTGTGTGGAAGCAATTATCTCTCCCCGAGCTAGTCCCCACCAAAATGACTTTGGAATTAGCCAACCGTACGGTTGCTTATCCAGTGGGGATAGCTGAAGATGTCTTTGTTGGCGTCGATAAATTCACCTTCCCGGCGGATTTTGTCGTCGTTGACTACGAGATGGATCCCCGTGTTCCATTAATCGTTGGACGTCCCTTTCTGAGGACCGGTCGCACTCTTATTGATGTAGCCGCAGGCGAAATAATCATGAGAGTTGGTGACGACAAAATTGTCTTCAACATGGGTAAGATTTCTCAGCAACCTTATTCGTATGAGAGCGTTAATGCTATTGATGTTCTCGATGAGGCCTGTGAAGAACATTTTCATGATGCTTGCAAAAGTACTCCTCCCCTACCCAATGTTGAGACCGTTGCCTCAATTGCCCCAGCATTGACTCCTTTTGGAGAAAGTGATTTGGATGACTTCGAAGCTAGTTTGGGTCCTCTCGATATTAAGTATGATAATTTGTCCACAAATTGGGATGAAGACATTAGTACTATTGAGAGACTTCTCAATGAGGACCCATTCTCTCCTCCTGCTCCTAACGAGGTGACTAATGATGATCCATCGTTAGTTTCACCATCTACTGAGGATTCTCCTACTCTCGAGCTTAAGGACCTACCGCCTCATCTTGAGTACGTTTTTCTGGAAGACGACGAGAAGCTACCGGTCATCATTGCTAAGGATCTGACGGAAGACGAAAAAGCAAGACTTGTCGCTGTGTTGAAGAAGCATAAACGCGCTATCGCTTGGAAAATCTCGGACATCCGTGGAATTGATCCTCATTTCTGCACACATAAAATTCTCATGGAGGACGACTTTAAGCCCACAATTCAAAGTCAATGAAGGGTGAATCCTAAAATTTATGAAGTCATCAAAAAGGAGGTTATCAAACTTCTCGATGCGGGTATGATTTACCCTATTTCGGATTCACCGTGGGTTAGTCCAGTCCATTGTGTGCCTAAGAAAGGCGGAATCACCGTTGTGCCCAATGCAAACAACGAGTTAATTCCTACCCGTCTCGTTACTGGGTGGAGAGTTTGTATAGACTACCGCAAACTCAATGATGCCACGAGAAAGGATCATTTCCCTCTACCTTTTATGGACCAAATGCTTGAACGTCTAGCTGGTAATGAATATTACTGCTTTCTGGATGGTTTCTCGGGTTATTTTCAAATACCCATCGATCCCCAAGATCAAGAAAAAACAACATTCACTTGTCCCTACGGCACATTTGCTTATAAACGAATGCCTTTTGGCTTATGCAATGCCCCCCGGGACTTTCCAAAGGTGCATGTTGGCTATCTTTCATGATATGGTTGAGCAAACCATGGAAGTCTTCATGGATGATTTCTCGGTCTTCGGGGATTCCTTCTCTGCTTGCCTTGCCAATTTGGAACGTATGCTTAAGCGGTGCGAAGACACTCGCCTTGTTCTGAATTGGGAAAAATGCCATTTTATGGTAAAAGAAGGCATTGTGCTAGGACACAAAATCTCTAAAGCCGGTCTTGAAGTTGACCGTGCTAAAGTTGATGTCATAGCCAAATTACCTCCACCTTCAACCGTAAAGGGTGTGAGAAGTTTTCTGGGTCATGCGGGCTTCTATCGTAGATTCATTCAGGATTTCTCTAAAATCGCTCGCCCGATGACCCACCTCTTGGAAAAAGATACTCCCTTTATCTTTTCTAAAGAGTGTCTCGAAGCCTTCAATCTTCTCAAGGACAAGCTAACTAAGGCACCGGTCTTGGTTACCCCTAATTGGGAGCTGCCTTTTGAATTGATGTGCGATGCTAGCGACTTTGCTATTGGTGTGGTTTTGGGCCAACGTGTGAATAAACACTTCCAACCAATCCACTATGCTAGCAAAACAATGACGGGGGCTCAATTGCATTATACGACAACCGAAAAAGAGCTTTTAGCTGTTGTCTATGCTTTTGAGAAATTTCGCCCCTATCTTGTTTTATCCACCACCATCGTATACACGGACCATTCCGCGTTGAAGTACTTGATGACAAAGAACGATTCTAAGCCAAGACTTCTTCGCTGGGTTTTGCTCCTTCAAGAATTCAACATTGAAATTCGTGACAAGAAGGGAGCCGAAAACCTGGCCGCGGATCATCTGAGTCGACTTGAGGATCCATATCAGGGGGATCATCCGAACAAAGAGATCAATGACTCTTTCCCCCTGGAGACTCTAATGTCTATAAATCTCAACCTTGATGGCACCCCGTGGTTTGCGGACATTGCAAACTACTTAGCGGGTGGTATTCTCATCCAAGGGTTAACATCCCAACAAAAGAAGAAGTTCTTAAACGATGTTAAGACTTACTTTTGGGATGACCCTTATCTATTCAAACAGTGTGCTGATCTGATTATTCGTCGATGTGTTGACGGACCGGCAGCTTTTGACATCCTCCAAGCTTGCCACAAAGGACCCACCGGTGGTCACTTTGGTCCCAACTACACCGCTAAGAAAGTGTTTGATTCTGGATTCTACTGGCCCACCATTTATCGTGACGCTCACGAAATGGTTAAGCATTGTGATGCTTGCCAACGTCAAGGCAAGATCACACATAAGGATGAGATGCCTCAAAATTTCATACAGGAATGTGAAATCTTTGATGTATGGGGCATCGACTTTATGGGGCCATTTCCATCCTCCAAAGGGAACAAGTACATCCTCGTCGCTGTCGACTACGTCTCTAAATGGGTTGAAGCTAAGGCTCTTCCTACGAATGATGCGAGGGTGGTTGTGAACTTTTTAAAGCAGCTTTTCGCTCGATTTGGCGTTCCTCGTGCTATCATCAGTGACCGCGGGACTCATTTTTGCAACGATCAATTTGCAAGAGTCATGGCAAAGTATGGTGTCAATCACCGTCTTTCCACCGCCTATCATCCCCAAACCAATGGGCAAGCCGAAATTTCCAATCGTGGCTTGAAGAGAATTTTGGAGCGTACTGTAGGAGAGCATCGTGCCGCGTGGGCCGATAAGTTAGATGATGCTCTGTGGGCTTTCCGTACTGCTTACAAGACCCCGATCGGTTGTACACCTTATCGTCTTGTGTACGGGAAAGCCTGCCACCTACCCATCGAGCTGGAACACAAGGCGCACTGGGCCTTGAAGTGGGCGAACTTCGACATCATAAAAGCCGGTGATCATCGCAAGGTTCAACTCAACGAGCTAAATGAACTGAGGAATGAAGCTTATGAGAACTCGCTGATCTACAAGGAGAAGACGAAGATGATCCACGATGCTAAAATCAAGAACCGAGAGTTCCACGTTGGTGATCACGTCTTACTCTTTAACTCTCGGTTGAAGATCTTCTCTGGCAAGTTGAAGAGTCGCTGGACTGGTCCATTCACCGTCGCCAAAGTTTTTCCGTATGGGACCATTGAGCTTTCTCAGCCAAATGGGCCCAATTTCAAGGTGAATGGCCAGCGTTTGAAGCTATACTTTCTTGAGGACATCTCACAGGAGATGATTCCATCCCTCACCACGTTCCCCATGAACTAAATTGGGTCGAGTCAGGCTCATGACTCGGTGAACAAAAACAAGCGCTTCTCGGGAGGCAACCCGTGTTATATCCTTTACTGCTTTCATAATAAGTGTAGGGGGAGCCCCGCATATGTTTGTTGTCTTGTTTCTTGTGATGTGCAGGGATTAAAAGCTTCAGAGAGCATCTTGATGACTTTTGACGAACCGTGATACCGTGTTTTCCATCTTCCCGGTTCTATCCTAAACTTTTGTGATTCAACATTTCATATTCTATATGTTCACATTGAATTCACTTTAGTTGTCCTTTCCTTAGCCAGACTTAAACAAAGTGCACAATGTCCTAAGTGTAGGGGAGTTTACTCCCACATGCTTAAACATTGAGGACAATGTTTATCTCAAGTGTAGGGGGATTTCTATCGAAGTTAGTGGTCTTTTCCATGAATTTGCCCTCATTTTAACCGGAAAATTTGATTTTTCGACATTTTTCAAAATTTTTAATCTATTTTGGCCTAGTCGTATAGTTGTATGTGCCTTTGTTATGTTTCCTTTGTTAGAATAAATTTGTAATAAAGTGGTTTTAGATTTTTCTTAGTCGTGAACATTTTGACTCAACCCGAGTTTACTTGCCTAAGTTTACTCTAGCTAGTATCCTTAACGTGTTTAAGTCAAGTTTTGCTAGGCTTTTATATAGGGAGCTATAAAACGCGAAAGTCTTAACCCTCACGGGTTAAGAACAAGAACTTTTCGCAAGTTCTTATAATTGATCCTAGAGAGTCGTTTATCAAGGGAACTTTAAAATGCGATTTCTAAACTTGAAAAAGTCCAAGAATTTGCAAGATCCTATAGGCGACTCGAAAACCCAAAACTTTGATTTAATAGGCTAAGCATCCACGAGTCTCATTCCTTGAGATTTTAAACTGTGGAGAACGAGAAATGATAGAGTCAATTATAAGTTCGGTACTCTTTCGTGAATTTATGTGAGTTAATTATGAGCCTATTCTCCCTTCGCTTGTTATTAATTTATCTGCTAATAAATAAGGTTGTACGATTTAAAAGGTTACTTAGCTTCTAGCCCCAGATCGTTTAAAAGTTGCTCGGTAATGACGAGAGTTCATAGCCAAGGCATAACTTATGAAGCGGGGCGCGAAGATTGGCGAGTCCGAAAAGGCCCTAACAAGGCATGAGGGCTACATTTTGTTGCTAAAGATCCAAAAGTGATGTGAAGAATCATTTATCAAAAATCAATATGAAGGATCGAGACACACAACGAAAAGCAAGAACTCCCCAAAAGATCATGGAGAAGTCTATCCGAAAAGACCCTAACAAGGTATGAGGATAAATAGATCCAAGTCCTAAAAGGAGGCGGATCGTCGTATATCAAAGTCCAAAATAAAGATTGGAGAAAAATGAAGAAGTCGTGGTCCAAAGATGAAGAATCTCTCAAAAACTTCAAGTGAAGAAATTCCTATTATAAAGAGAAGACCATAATTTCAAGAACGTCTCTCGAAGATTCGAAGTATGAAGTCGCTGCCAAATATCGGCCCGAGAAAGGTCTCAAATCGCGAACCAAGTTATGCCAAGATATGAACTTTCTGATATCCCGAGAAGCAGTTTTAAAAGATTTGGTCCTTTAGCTAACTATTGATTAAATCGTTCACCTTATTTTCGGACTAAATAACTATCGAAATAAGTCAAACAATGCATCCTAGTGATCATTCAAGACAAAAATAAAATATAAGAGATACACCTAGGAATAAGGGAGTCTAAGTGAATAATTGGCCCACATGAGTTCGTGATAGTTTGCTAACTTATAATAACAATGATCTCGTTTTTAAGCTTGGTATGGGGAACGTGAAACTTGAGGATGATAAATGTTCATGGCCGCCAAAACCCAATGTAAGTTTTTAATTTCTTTACTTATTTCTATCTTTTATGTTTAGTATTTAATAAAGGCCAAGGTGGGTTATTTATGATGGAAAATGTAAACCGTGCTTTAAAATTAATGCATTGCATGAGGGCATTGCAATGGTCAAGTGTAGGGGATTTAATAAGTGTGAAAACACTTATCCTTTTACCACTTATTTCCAATAATTACAAGACCAAAACGTGTGATTTATGTCGTAAAAGTCGGAATTATGCGTGGTTTGTGTTTTTATTGTGTTTTAGGACCTAAATGTGAAAAAGGAAGAAAACACGGGTTTTCACGGGCTTTTACTGAAGAAAACGGGAAAAAGACAAAGTCAAAAGATCAAGAGTGCAAAAAAAAAGAACGGAAGTCCAAGGCCTATTCTGAAGATTTATCGAAGAAAAAGTCAAGAGACGGAAGTTTAACGAAGTCGAAGAACTTAAGTCTAGTAGAAGAAGAAAATTAAAAAGACAAGTTCAAATCCCGAGACGACAAAGACGAAGAATTAAAGTCGAGTCGAGAAAACGTGAAGAAAGCAAGAGAGAAGATGCAACACATGCACTCCTTCCCTATAAATACCCTCCTAATAGTCATTAGGAGGGTGGTTAGAGTTTTTAGTTAATTTTCACTTTTTAGTTTTTAGAGAGAGAAAGTCTTAAACTTTCTCTCACTAGTTCATCTTTTACTTTTAATCTTTCAAGATTAACTCTTTGTATTGCTTATTTTTATTAATAAAGTTCCATTTTAAGCTTTTATCTCTTAATCTCATTCTACTTTTCTTTGATTTAAGATTGATTTTGGTGTGATTATCATGTGATCCGTGTTGTTCTAATTGATTTCATGCTAAAAAGTTAATCTTTTGATCATTTTATAAGTTTTCATTTGATTAAGCTTTAAGACTTTTGTGCTTATTGGCTTATTTTTATGATTATCTTATTTTTCTTGTTAAAGAGTTTTATTGAAAAGTTTATGTTTTTATGGTTTGATCTAAAAAGTTGCTTGATTTCGAGTTAAATAAGTTGATTATAGTGCTTATTTGATTCGGATAAGTATTTTGGATTTATAAGTTTTGGAATTGGCTTGTAAAAGTTAGCTTATTTCCTAGCTTATTCTTTTTCCATAGATTTCGGAAAGGGTGGTAAAACCCCTTTCCGATTGGTATATTCCGACCGGTACATCCCCTTAACCAATTTCCTTGATTTTAGGAATGTTGTTATGCCCTTTTCCGATTGCCCCTTATTCCGACGGTAACCCTGCTCCACATTCCGATTGATCTTCATTTTCCGACGGCAAGGAATTTGTCCCATTTTCCGATTGGGTTGTTTAGCTAGTATTCCGACGGTGTCTCTTCTCTTTATTCCGATTGTGGGTAAGTCCAATATTCCGATTGGGAGTATTGATATGAATTCCGATTGACCCACTATTATATTCCGATTGGCGTCCATTTGTAGTATTCCGATTGTCAGCATTTGTTACATTCCGATTGCCACCACTCTTCCACCATATTCCGACCATCCGATCGGAAAACATTCCGATCGGGTTCCCCTTTTGGCTTGTTTTGGTTCCTTTCGATATAACTTTCTTATAGTACTTGTTATTTTTCTGAAAATTTTCCAAGTGTTAGCTTAGTGAGTTAGCATTTTTCCATTGTCTCCATTAAAGTTTTTTGCATTTATTTTTACTCGTCATCCAATTTAATCTTTTAACTTCCATTTTACTCATCGACATTTTAATTACTTGCAATTAGTTTAAAAACAAATCAACCAAACCTTTGATCCACCAAAAGACGATTGAGTCACACTTAAGACCGGTTTTCAATTCGAAAAGATTCGGAACTATAACGAACTTGAACTTTCATATAGGGTGTCAAAAGCCGTGTATTAGAAACATTAAAATATAGTGATAAGTATAAAATGATTGTCGATGGGGTCTTACTTGATAAGTTGAAGATTGAAGATGGATTAACCTTGGAATATGAGGATGTGGCAATCCAAATGCTCCGTGAAAACAAAGTAATGAAAGAAAAAGAAGATCCGGGTTATTTTGTCCTACCTATAAGGTTGGAAGGTAAAACTACATACAATGCTTTGGTAGACACCGGTTCGAATGTTAATATCATGCCACTTGGAATCTTCAAAATGTTAGATGTTGGAAGAGTCAAACCAAGGTTTGATCGAATAAAAATGCTTGATCACTCCTACGCGGAGGGATTTGGGCGTTTGCTTGGAGTTTTATGTCAAATATGGACAACCACAATACTAGCCGATTTTATGCTTCTCAATATTCCTATTGGTCGAGGTATTCAATTAGTGGTTGGAAGCAAGTTTTTGCACACCGTTGGTGCAAAGATAGATGTTGGAAAAGCTATCATGACTAGCTTTGATGGGTTTTTCCATCAAACATATAATGTGCTAAAAGCAAAAGAACATGATGATAGTGATGATGAAGATTATAAGTACTACACCACAAAAAGAGATGAAAATGGTATGCCGATTTATGGTCCACATTTGCAACCGTGGACGGAACCGAAAGAACTATTTGATGCTTCATTAAGTGAAAGGAGCTACCATAACCCTTTCTTTGATATTTGTGGGTACAAGAAAATTGTGGGGATGCTTGGAGTACTTCCCGTATCATTGAAGTACAAAGATTGGCAAGTGGGTAACAAGCGAGAATTAGAAAATATTGCTAAAGATGTAGATAGTGAATGGCATGTTGCCATAGTCATTATTGATCAATGTGAAAAAAGGTATGAAAAAGTGTACGAGACAAAGGACACCAATAGAGAGGTCTCGGGACGTTACACGGAGAGTGATATCATGTCACCTCTGAATTTCTGCTACAACTAAGAAGAAAGGAAGAAAGAGGAGTGCATCATTGGCTCCTAGTTACATTTATGCATTTTTATCCTCTTGTATGTTGATAATCAAATAAAACAGAATGATGTCTAAGAATCCTAGAAGTTTTAGGATGGTCTTAGAAGTAGGGAATGTTATCCTTAAGTTTTTTTTATTTTCTATCGAATGAAATTGGAGGTTTTCTTTTAAAATTTTGTGTTTTGTATACTTTAAAATAATAATATAGTAAACCATGTCTAGATGCACAGAATATGCGCCACAAATTTTTGAAAGTGCGCCGCACTTCTAGACGGATTTTTTTGCATATACCCCGTTCTTCTCATTAGAACTAAAAAACACACACAAAAACCACCTGTCGATTTTAAATCATCACCAAAAATATTTCCGAGTATTCACTCCAATTTCACATTCGAGATCATGTCTAGGGTAAGTTTTTATATCTAATTCATGTTTGTTTCAATTAAATAGTTTTTAATTTTTGATCAATTTTCAATTAGGGTTCTTAGTAACTAAAGAACGAATTACAATTCAATTAGGAATTAGTAATGTAGGATTAGATTAAGAAATGTTTTAGATTATAGTAAGATAAAATTGAAAAAAAAAAGAAAAAAAAAGAGGGATTTTGAAAAACCTTTGAGATAAGGCAATGTCGTGGATTAAAGCGAATTGGGAATGGGTTAGTGTTCGATTCTAGCCATTGTTATTAGTTTGTGACCAATTAGTTTGCAGATTTGGTTAGCTACTAGTGTTATCCCGACATTTGCTGAAAACCCCAGAATGTGCGCCACACTTTCCAAATTGTGCGCCGCACTTCTAATGAAAATTTCCTAGGAAGTACGCCGCACATTCCAAATTTTGCGCCGCACTTTTCGTCTGGAAAACAAATAGAATTATCAGAACATGATCATAGGATCACCGTTGACCCCTAACGCTTATCTAATGTTAATATATGTTTGTATGTGATGCAAATTTTGCAGACTCCAGGTTCTGGAAATTACAAAACCGGCTCGTCTAGCCGAGGGAAGAAGCGAAGGCCTACCGAATCGGCAAGTGTCGTACTCATGGGGACCCCAAATCATCAATTTTTAAACTGGCATGGATGTACGAGTGATACCAAAACCATCTATAACAATGCTCTCAGTCTTTTAATGCCAAAACAAATTTTTACACCTAACATTGTGGATTTTGGAGTTTTGAACGAGCTTGGTTATGAAGCTCAAATAAGGGAGATGTTAAGGATAGTAGTGATAGAGGCTGGAGGTAATGAAGTATTGTTTGAATCCGATGCTTGGATTCGTGCTTTTACTTGTAGGGATAAAATCTATGCGGAGCTTGTTCTCGAGTTTTTCTCTACTTTTAATTTTGATGAAGATGCCGAAGGAGATGAGTTGTTGACTAAGAAGATTTTGACTTTTAGACTTTGTGGAAAGGGACATTCTTTGACTTTGAAAGAATTTGCTAAGTACTTGGAGTTGTATAATAGAGAGGAGCGAAGAGCGGAAGGATTTGAGGTTTATTTCCAAGGAGGGGAACGTGATCATGGAGACTTTAATGCTAATGAATTTTGGGCATCAATTTGCCCGGATGAGGATCCACTGAGCTTATCTAGGAGCTCGGCCACTAGAAGTTCTAGTCCACTTTTGAGAGTGCTTCAAAAGATGATTGCTTATGCCGTTTGCCAAAGAACCACGGGATATGATAAAATACAAAAGAATGATTTGTGGTTATTGAGCATTTTTAGGAACAATAACCGTGATCAATACGCTAATGTGGCTTGGGTGATAACAAAATGGATGAAAAGGAAAGGTCCTGGTAGTCAAGCGGGTAGTATGATTGTGTGTGGACAATTTGTGACTAGGTTAGCTCGAAGAATGGGGATTTTAAGTGATCAAGTTGTGAGTAGTCTTAGTCCACCGATTTTTTGTGATACCATTGACCGAATTACCTTGAGAGATTTGATTGGAGCGGATGGAAGGTTGATGAGAGAAGACTCGCCTGTTAGAGCACCTCGTGTAGGTATGGCGAGAGCTCCTCGTGCATCACTCTAAGATGTTTGTGATAGAATGGGAAGGATGGAGGTTAGGAAAGACCAACTTGGGTTTATGATGGAGCGCCAATGCTATAGTATGGATCGATACGCTCCAGTGTTTGAGAGGATGACGAAACAATATCATGTTCCGATGAGTGGACCTTATGGACCACCCGGATATCACCACGAGCCATTCTACTACACCCAACAACCACCACCCTATCCACCCCATTTTTACCCATCTCAAGCTCCAAGTAATGATGAAACTGAAGAGGATATGTGAAGCCTCGTATGTGTGTGACTTTTGTGTTAGTCACATTTGAAACAATTTGAAAACATTTTATTTGAGCTTTGTAATATGCCTTTGTTGGCATTTAGGACACCTTAATACTTTGTGTGTGGGATTTTTATTTTTTATGGTATGTGAAATATGTTTGTGTATATTATTTGTGTTAATTTACAGAAAATAAGCAAGTAAAGGCGAGCTTAGGAAAAGATTGAAGATCTCGACTTTGCTCACGACTTGGAATAAAAGGGGAGTATTATTCTTATTTTCCCTCTAATGTTTACTTTTTCCTTATGTTTTGCATTAGGGACAATGCTCATAATAAGTATGGGGGTGATTGAGTGAAAATAAGATCGAATAAAAGCTTGTTTTTTAAAAAAAATAGTTTTCTGAAATTTCTGTACCCAGAAGTACACCGCACATTCCAAATTGTATGCCGTACTTTCTGGGCGTATTTTTAAAATTTTTGTACAGTTTTAATTATAAAATAAATAAAATAATAAAAAAAAGTTTTTGTCGAAGGATTGATAATTCTTATAATTGTAAATCTATTTTGACTCGGAATTGATAACGTTATTAACACAAAACAATATTCATAATTGTGAGGATCTTTTCCGTAAGTATTCTTACATTTTTGTGTGTGTCGATGATTAGTTTACTTCTAGAACTTGTGCTTGGTAATATTTACGAGACCATAGTTGGACCATATTTGTATGATAAAAAGTATTTTATATGATAAAGAGGCAAAATAAATAAAAGAGAAAAAATTGGAAGTTTTGCCGATGTTTTAAGATAATTATATTGTTGGAAACCATATTGCGAAATGATAGTATATCATAAGTATGGGGGAAAGCATGCCCTATGGGGAAAAAATAAAAATAATAATAATAAAAGGCAAAAGGAAGCCTAAAAAGTTTCAAGTTATTCGCAAAAGAAACAACATGAAAAAGATGATGTATTATTCTTTAAAACATACGGTGGTAATAAAAGTTTTTTGAAAAATACCTCTTTTGATATTCTACTTGGTGCTTACGCCAAAATTTGGTTTAGTTTAGTTCCTTGCACAAGCCTATGGTAATTTACTTTTCATGACCGTGCTATTGAGCGATAATCTATCCATAATAAGGAGAGTGTGTGAAATAAAAATATCTTCTTCGTGAGGTGTTTTATGGCGTTATCTTTGTTTTTCGATTGTTGGCTTTATCTATTCTTTCGACACTTATCAAAAATATATCTTTCCTTACTTGAGGACAAGCAAGAAGTTAAGTATGGGGGAATGTGATAGCGCCTCCTTTATACATGTTTGTAATGATGCATTTGTCCTTGTTTGCTATGTAAATAAATAAATTATGTATTGAATTGATACTAATAAAAGGCATTGTTTGTATTGTAACCAAGAAAGAAACCATAAAGGAAAATAATGAAGAATTAAAGAATAAAGGGGCTAAAGAAGAAATTATGCTGAAAAGGAGCATAAGTGCGGCGCACATTCTGTTTTATGCAGCGTACTTTCAAAGTACCCCGAATGTGGAGAATAACAAGAAGTGCGGCTCACAATTTCGCAAGTGCGGCGCACATTTATACCTGATGAAGTGCGGCGCACAAATGAACAAGTGTGGCGCACATTTCACTGCAGTTACACAATTAAGTGCAATTATGCATGGCTATAATGGTGAACCTTTGATATACTTCTAGGGCTTCTAACCTACGAAATTTCAAGTATAAATAGAGCCATTGGCCAGGCATAATCATATCTCATTCCAAACTTTCTCCATTGTTTAGGAGAAACAATAATCAAGGATTTTTCTAATTCCTTGATCATAGTCACTAGAGTTAGTAAACCTTAGTTGGTTTATGGTATTGGTGCTGGAACAAGAAAACTCAGAAGTGTTGCTAGCCATTTGTAATAAGTTCAAAGACTTATAAATCCTTTGGAAGCAATTATTGAATAATCTTGTGGTATAATTCTTATTTCGATTATGTCAATCTTTTACTTTGATTTTCATATGTTTGAAATGATCTTATTTACTGTTATTATGGAGTAGTGTGATGTGCACTTGGTTAAGGTTTAATAGCCTTATGATTAGATATTAATATTAGCTTTGCTAGTGTGGCGCACAATTAGTTTTGTGTGGAGCACTTTTTCCCTGGGTTCTTGAATATACGTGTGGTTTGGATACTCATGTATTATGTGTTACTATGTAAGACCATTGTTTTATGTTGGATTCATCCATTATCATCGACTAATACTCATGTGAGTGGATGAGTTTCATGTCATCTAATAAATGAATCTTGTTAATCACTTTTGTAACGATTAGGGGATTAAAACATATAGCAACTCTTGCATAATCTCACGAACTACCTTAGTTATCAAAATCAAGCATAAACTTATCTTAATGTTGTTGGTATGACAAAGTCTTTAACCGGATTCTTGTCATATCAATTAGATGTTGCATGCACGACTAAGAATCGGTATGTTGTCTTACATTGTTTATATGCTTATACTTCATCTTTGCTACCTATCTATCATATGGTTATAACCTTAGCCAAACGCACCCTTTAATACCAATTGTTAAGTACAGCTTTAGAACTTGTGACACTCTAGAGGTAATTGTTTTAATACTGTGATAACAACAATCCCGTGGAACGAACTGTACTTTACCATTAAGCTATGTTATACATGAAAGGGTATACTTGCCCGTGTATATGTTTCTAGTATTTGTGTGGTAATATCTTGAATAAAAATTAAGTCTTGTAAACGAACATCAGTAACATATGTCACAATTGCATAGTGACAGTAGTCCAAAATCTGTTCGTTCGACTGTTAAGTCTATTTATACTTGGCATCCTCTTCAATGACTTTAATTTTGTGTAGCCAGTTTCGGTACCAAATAGCCAATCGAAAAGATGTTATAACGACGAAATAATACTAACCTGTTATAACAAAGGATGTTCTAATTATTCATTCCCATTCATTTATGTGATATATCAGATTTAATCTTTATAATTTCATACACTGTAATTTGAAATTACCAACCTGTTTTTATTTTTCTTGAATATCATTCGAATGTTTTGAACTAATCATGACTTCTTTTTTCTTTCATTGACGTGGTTCAGGATCCCAAAGTTGTGTTACCTTTCTTATGAGCATGAAAGAAATGTTACCCTGTTGCATACCTATCCAACCCAAAATGATAGCTGACAAGAGTCATAGATTTCTTCCTCGTAAGGTTAAAGAATAATTTCGGCTCTGAGCTTGAGAAGAGGGTCTTTTCTCTAACGTAGCTACCCCAGGCTTGCGCTTTGCAGCAGTCACAACAGGTGGATTGTTACCTGAGATTCCCTGTGGAGCAAACCCAATAACTAAAGGTACAACAAGAGAGATATTTGTTAGTCTGTTACCACCTGTTCAGCTCAAGTTGTCCTTTGTAGTTGAAATGACACCTTAGTTTCTTTTTAGATAGATTATTAAAGCATGTTATTTCTGTTTTACAACCCGATCATAACATGAAGTCACGAACCACTTGCACCCAACAGTAAATTTTCAAGCTGCAAAATATCGTCATTTAGAACAGTAACTGTCCAGACATATTTGACATATGGTATAAGAAAATCTAGACGTCCCTCAAAACAAATTATTTAGTTTTGTATGTCGTTGATCCAAATTTGTGGTGCTTTATTTTCGTAGGGAGAAATGAAGTCAATATTTGTTGGTTGTGGCATATTATAATGAGTGAAGATCTTGAGGATTTAAGGAAGCTTGGTTCTGGCACATTTTTGACAGTTAACCATGGAAAATGGAGGGGAACATATGTTACCATCAAGCGAATAAAGAAGAGTTGCTTTGTAGGTTGATCGTTTGAGTAGGAGAGATTGGTTAGTAAACTTAAGCTTATATGAGACTGAGCAATCAATTATATCTGACTATCTATATGTTTGATTCCTGACAATTGAGTTCTGGAGAGAAGCTGACATTCTGTCAAAGCGTCACCATCCAAACGTTGTGGCGTTTTATGGTGTAGTACAGGATGGACCTGGTGCGACATTAGCTACTATCACAGATTTCTGGAGAGAAGCTGACATTCTGTCAAAGTGTCACCATCTAAATGTTGTGGCGTTTTATGATGTAGTACAGGATGGACCTGGTGCGACATTAGCTATTGTCACAGATTTCATGGTCGATGGTTCACTAAGACATGTCTTACAACACAAAGACAGGTAATTGTAGTGTTGCAATGTTGTGATGCTATGGAAAACTGTATTTTAATGTACTATAAATATTATAGATCTTGCATGTAATTGGTAACTTAAATGCTTGACTTGTTGAGATACTGTTAATGTATTGTAACCAAACAATTGTTGGAGTATGATGGGTTGAGGTCGGCATTTTTGCAGGTAGATATTTACATACTGATAAAAGTGGCAGTCCAGATATGTTTAAACTGATCCATAATTGTATTTACCTTCTAGGTATTTGATAAGTGAATTTTAGATTTCAGTACTAGGGTTCAATTCCACTCTTGAGGGTGCAATATGTTTATTTGAGCTATAACCCCCGTCTTTCTATTATTGAGCATGAAGATACAGTATGGATTATGATCCCCCGTCTTTCTATTATTGAGCACGACGATACAGTAAGGATCATGAGTCGTATTTCTAAGTATATTGTGATGCTTTTAACAGGTTGTTGCTACGACCGACACTGTTGAGGCATATTAGAGAATGGTCCGTATCAAAGAGAGATTGGACGTGACATATCAGTGCAGATACATTAACTGTCGTGGTATGTATCAAAGATGGATGGATCTGGGCATACCTACGTGCAATTAGATACGATGACACACAAATTGAAAAATTGTCCAATCTTAACAATTTTTTAAACGCATGTGCTCTTATTGGTGACCTACACATATCCATATATTCATGTTTTTTGCTTGACTATTTTCTTTTACACCAACACCCTTATTACCAACCCATACCTGTTTATCAGTTTTTTCTTGTACATAACCTTCATTTTATCATCTCTTCTTTACTATACATAAGTAGGTTTTTAGTGATTTTGAACAATGGGTTCTCATTCTTTATTTTCTACTATAATATTATCATTCTTTTTTAATTTTGAATATTACAGTAATTGGTATTATTTGCTTACCAGACATATTCAATTTTATTTCGGTTAATTGAAAGATTTGTCTTAAGTGATGTTACTAATATGATGCAACGTGAGATTTTTTTCAACCCAGTGTTAAAATAAGAAAGAAAAAGATGTACAATACTTGGAAAAAATAATATAGTTGACTTGGAAAAAAGATCAACGTGGATAAAGTATATGGAGGTGATAACTCAACCATAAGAGGCTAGGGTAACGCAAAAAAGTGGCTCTTTGGTTAACACCAGATTTTTGATGTTGGTGCTGTAGTAGTCCACTTTAAAAAAATTAAAAAATTAAAAAATTAAAAAATTAAAAACCCACGACGCGAGCCACGGTATAGTTCTCACGCCATAAGCTCGCGTTATGGCTATCATTTTGGGCTGATGAGTACATCGCAAGAAAGTAAAACGCAGCAAAAGATATTGTGGGCAGCGTCATCGTGCTCGCGTTATCGCCATAGCTCAAGCCATGGTTTACCATACCCTAGCCTCTTAGCCTAATTTAATGTGACGTTTGATTTTTAAAGAAATCATAACCTTTTAGTATGTTTTGGACAATTAATTTTATAATTGGTTATCTTTAATTTTTCATGATTTTTTAAATGTGACGACGATGTTATAGAAAGTTTTGATAATTTATATACATTAAATTTGTTACTATATATATAAATCAAATCAAACTAATATTCATAGGGTAAATAGCATAAAAATGTACTTATTTTAAAGATATTCAATTTTTTTTCTCAATTTAAGGTACCGATCTTATTTTTTTATTGCAATGTTGGGATAATTAACAATTTAAAGGTTATATATTAACGATCGTTTACTTTATTATTGCATCGTTAGTCCTCTATACTAATGACACTATAATAAACTCAAAATTCGTCTTTTTACAGTTTTAGACAGTTTTTTACCTTTTTTTTGTTTACCATTTTTGTCCGGTGTTTAATCGTTTTGATCCGTTTTTACAACATTCGACCTTCTTTTACCTTTTTCAACTGTTTCGTCAATTTTTTACATTTTCGAGCCGTTCTGACTGTTTGTGTTCATTTTACGGCTTTTAACTGTTTTCGTCCGTTTTTTTTTACCTTTTTCGACTTTTTTTTTACCATTTATGTCTGTTTTGTTCGTTTTTTCTTTCTTCGTTCGTAAAAAAATAGGCGACAACGGCGAGAAACAGACAAACACATAAAAAAAACATTCAAACGATATCAAACACGCTTAAAGAGTTCGAAAACGACAGAAACGGACCAAAACAATTAAAAACTGAACGGAAACGGTAAAAATCAGACAAAAAGGTAGCAAACGGTCTACAACAGTAGAAAAATGAATTTTGAGTCTAATATAAAGTGTCGTTAATATAAAGGACTAATGATGCAATAATAAAGTAGACGGTCATTAATATATAACCTTAAAATTTGTTAATTGTCCTAATATGGCAACAAGAAAAAACATCGGTACCTTAAATTAAGAAGAAAAAAGTTGAGTACCTTTAACTGAATTTTAATATAAGATAAGTACATTTTTAAGCTATTTACCCATATTCATATGCATTAGTTTTACAAAAAACAACTAGATAAAAAACAATCAGAAGTCATACCCGTACATCGAACAAGTTTCACATAATATAACAAAACAAAAAAAAACGTGTCTCATATAAATATGTAATTACATCGTTAAAAATAAACACAAAAGCATAAAAAATACAAAAATTGCAAAAAAAAAAGATAAAATAAAACACAAAATGTAGTTCACGCATAAATTATAAATATTGAGATTGCTTTAAAAAATAAAATGTGTATAAAAATTTTATAAATTAAAAAAACCTAATTTTTTATTTACAAATTATTAGAAAAACACTAACATTAAAAAAATAGCATCCGGAACAACCAAAGACACGACTCACCCGTTGAGCGGGTTACGACGCTAGTATATATATACATATATATATATATATATATATATATATATATATATATATATATATATATATATATATATATATATATATATATATATATATATATATATATATATATATATATATATATATATATATATATATATATATATATATATATATATATATATATATATATATATATATATATATATATATATATATATATATACGTTTGTGTGTTAATCGTTTCTAAGAGTACGTTTGTGTGTTAGTTTAATGTGTTTACAGTTATGGTTTGGTTTTACGCTTTTTTGGGGCTCTAGTCTCCCGGCGATTGTTTTTCGTTTCTTTTATATATATACATTTTTGTATTTTTATTTTCTGTATTTGTTTTTGTTGTCATTTTTTTTTAGTTTTATTAATATGGGCGGGGTTTTATGCTAGTTTTTTAAAAGTACCTTTTTTGGAGTGGGAGTAGTTATCGTTAAAATAAAACATAAAGGAATTTATCTTTTGATATTTTTAATGCTCGGTCGATCCAATGGGCTTGTTTAGTGAAATAAATTGCTTATTAACCAGATCAGATCAGCTTAAACAGGATCTGATTGATTTTAACCGGATCAGTTTAGCTTTAACCGGTTTTTCATCAATTTTAACTGATCTCACCCATTTTATTAAACATGTTACGAATCGCCAGATCGGTTTGAGAAAACCGATTTTTAAAATACCAGTTGATCGAATAGTTAACCGACTTTTTTGCCCATCGTTAAATATATTATTTATGCCAACTTATGTGTGAGTCTTGTTAATTATAAGCAAACCGATCAACTTACTAAAAACCTTTATTAAAGAATTGTTGTTATATAGGTTTATTACTAAAAATTATTAAGTCGATATTAGCCATATAATGTTTACTATCTTATAAAGGATGTATCCTTATGGTTGAAATGTTGAAAACATAAAATGGTTGAAAAAATGGGTCCTACTAAAAAGACAAAATTTATATACCCTATAAAACATTTATCCCAACTGTTGAAAAGTTAAACTTTTTCAACATTTCATCTAAACAAGAAAAATATTATAACTTCAATGTAAATCTTAAAGCTTTCACATACGACTCATTCTGAAAATTAAAAAAGGTCCAGTTTCAAAATTATCCTAAAGCCAGATTCATGAATCGATCTACATGTTAAGAACTCATGGAATGTTATGAACGTTTTCATATTTTTAAAAAATTCACTTTGGATTTCAAGAAACATTTACTACAAAATGAGTCATTACGTCAATTATTCGTCGCTAGACATTCCGCCGCTATGCGCGAGTATTCGTCTAGTATACAAAAGGCCGCTATTGTTTACGTCTCACAGAAAGTCTAACTTACTAAAATTTAATCTAATCTATAATAATATATACTGTGAATATAGGATCAATTTAGTTGAAGTATCATTTATCATCATTATGCTCCCCAACGAATACTCGTTCTCTTGCTTTTGTTACCTGAGATAACCACAAAGAGCTTATATTTTAGCAGCTAATGGACTACCAAAGGCTAAATATACTACTTATCCGATAATTGGTCCACCCCACAAACCTTTTCCTTCTTGTTAATAATAGAACCATCTTTATCGTCAAACGGGCATTACAATTATGTGTCACGAGAACATTGGCTAAAGACACAACGACACTGATTGCAGGAAGAATAATTGAAATAACAATCATTTTTCACTTGGAGCTGACACAAAAGAAATAATCAAGAATGTTACACAACAGTACAATGATGAGAACGTAATAAGAAGTTAAGAAATCTTTTATATGAAAAACAAAGATGATTGAACAGAACTTCATATCGTAATATTTTTATATGTAGTATTAACAAACCAGATTATAATAATTCATCGTAACAATGGTTTCTTATACATTTGGGTAATCGAGACCTAATTACCAAACCTTCCTAGGTAAACACTTTTGTTTTAGTATTGGTTCTATCTTTGAGAATACATGCTAGCCAAGTACTCGACCAGTGATGTTGGTGTCCATATAAAAAAAGTAAACAATCATTAACCTTTACGACCTGGGTGTGTACCGGCACGTCCTGAGTTTGAACTTTTTTTACCTGGGCTTGAACGGCACGAGTTTCGTTTGTGCTTGTGAGACCCGGGTTTTAACGCTTTAGACTTGGGCTTGACATAGGCGGCTAGGTTTGAAATGGTGTAAGCTCTGGTCCTTCAAATCAATATCCTTTTGATTGGTAAGACTCGAATGGGTCGCGTCTGATGAACCAACCCGCTTGACGAATTCAGTGACAATAGCAGATAGTTTGGATCTCTTTTACGTTGCCTTAGGTTCCCATACCGATTTCTATCATTTTCACTATAATCAGTTCGAGATTCTTTAACATACTATAATAACGGGTCAAATGTGAAAACTGGAAATGCTAGCTACAAATAGAATAGATAAATGATAACACGTTTCCAAAGTATACCCAAAGTTCCAGAACATTAGACCAATATTTTGATAATTATACTCAGTTGGATCTAACCTCGAGTGTGTCACTTCCATCCTTATCTAAGTAACCAGGTTAATTGACACGTTACAAGAAAATCAATTTGATATGTTCTCAATTTATAGGCTGATGTATGTTTGCCAATCCATTAATGATGATCAAGATATGCAAATGCATTTATAATTAGTAAAAGCTTGTCTATAATAATTCCTACAAAGAAGGAATGAACCAACATAAACCTACTTGCAATACTGCTAATAAACAAAATATATATAAGAATCTTGATGCAACTTTTAATGGTTTTTCAAAATGTTATTGCATATAAAGTTAATGAAATTTAGCATAATTATATTTTGGGTAACAAGGTTCGTTTGCAATCACAAAAAGGTTTCATGGATTAGTGTGGCTTTATGGATGCTTTTGTAAACAATAATAATCGGAATATAGTGTCGCTTTTGAGGGTGCTCGGAAACAGTCAGTTGCGCTTTGAAGGTTATTTGAGATTCTAGAAGCTAACTGTCTTGACAGACCTTTAAGGGTATAAGATATTATCAATAGATCATCATCTTCTATTCCAGCATTTCTCAGCAACCTATCAACGGCCACACATTCTTTTTTCGGGACTTCATTCTTTTTTCGAACTACATGCTGCCATATGTTACGTAATTCCATCACGCCCATCGAATTTATAAAATAGTCACACACACCATGATTAATACCCTTCGTTACTACATGTACACTCAACTTCTCGTCAGCTGACATCACTGAAGATTTTGATCACCATAACCTTTGTTACATTCGTAATAAAATTTCAATTTTGTGTGATATGCATAGTAAAAATTAAAAAGTTATAGGGTGTCATAGACTGTAATTAACAAAATGCTTTAAATTGACCTTTTAGAAAAAGGTACTACACACGTACTACACCAAATATGCAATCCGATTTTTATTATGATTTGGTTAACCAAAACCCCTAGGGCGATAGTTCTTTTTTGTGCATAGCCAAAACAATTCCAAAAATCTTTTTCGGTATAACAATATAAATACCAAAAAGAACGTATGTGCACTTTCTAAGCTTGTAATCTATGATTCATGTGGCACATGTTAAACAAACATAAAAAAGTAACCATAAAAATAAATTAGCTAACAGGAAGATTCATTTCAAGCCCAATGATTGTGAGTAGTTTAAAACCATCCATCAGTCATATTAACATCACTTAGCACCAGGTTCATAGCATTTTTATCTCTCCTTAATATTGTTAAAGCATCCTCACCTATAGCATGATTAACATAAAGCCCATTGTAAACTTGTTACTTTTCTTGGACTTGATAATTTATTTATAATTATCAAATTGGATGGTTATTATTATATTCATCATCACTTAAAGAGCGGGGAAGACAATAGGTTGAATTAACCCTCACTAAAAATGATCTTAATAAGCTCGACTCAAGTGATTTAGACAGAATATCCTTGAAAATAGCATGTTTACCTTGCAGACAAGTCATTTTGAATGGCGCATATCAACCAACAAATTGTCATCTTTTATATCAAAATTAGTGATATTTTCCACTGCTTGTTCGAGATTGCATAGAGACATGGGTTTTCTTTTTCTGTAATCCAAGAAATGATTAGATAAAATGTAATATTCAATTATTGAGCATGGTTACAATTTTTTTATGTTTTGTTGGAAAAAGAAAACAATGAATAGAAGTGCATCAATATAATGTGGGGAAAAGAGATAGTAACCTCGAGATTCACTTGTAGCTGATCACTTATGTTTAGTTCTTGGACGTTGAATGAATAAATGTGTGTCGGAGTTTTAGAATGTTTGTGCAGGCTTGTTCCAGTATCCCTGTCACTTTTTTGATATTATGTCGTTTGGCAGAGCGGCTGGTAGGGCTGAAAAGTATATGATCATGTTTGGAAAATGTTTCAACAAACTGTCTCTTATTCGTTTTCAAAATGAAACAGCAAAGGATATCTGCATAAAATGAAATGTAAAAATAAAGGCAAGAGGTAAGCATAAGGTCAGCAATAGAAATGACATCTCAAATTAGCAATAGGCCTCATGTGGAAAGCAAAATTCACCTTCCACGTGAACATTGGTTAGTTTCATACGCTCAGTTCCTGTATTATGGGATATCAAAGGAGCCTGAGAATCTTCTTGTCGTTGATCATGCTGAAAGACATCTGGTGCAGGTAGTTTTTTTGCATTAAGCAAGACTTATGCATATAAAGTCCATCAATACTGCTTCATCCTGGACAATGCACTGAGCTAATGCAGTGGAGGCATTCAATATGACCAGAATAGGAAATGTATCAGGATAAATAGGCACAAATAAGTTTATCTGCAGATTGACAGAAAAATATCCATTGTGTGATCATAAAAACGTGATCAAAGACAGATCGCTTTCTTTTTCCACCATATGTCGAGGATTCTTCGTGTTAATCGGTTGAAGAATTTGGTGTAACAGATAACACAAGGCGTCTACTTGTTAATATCAATTGAATATAGACTTTAGCTACTCTTTAAGTGTAAACAACTCCATCAAATTAGTTATATAGGTGTTGGCAGTGAGATCAAGTCTTTTTGTAAACATTAGAATCTCGATGTATAGATGGATTTATTGCGAAGTTGTTTGTTTTGTAGTTTTGAGTGACCCTCCATAAGTTATCGACCATTTTGATTTCGACACCAACATAATCTGCAGTAATTTGTGCGTTGTACACATTCTTGTTTACGATTGTAGCATGAAAGACCTGCAAACCAAGTAACATAATACATCAAACACAGGTCAGCTAACTAATACTGTCCAAAATAGGTTACTGCCATATGATCTCAAACAAACATAAACCCTCGCTATTTAAGTACCGATAGACAACATTAACAGTAAAGTGCATACTTGATTTTCTATAATATTAGTATTACACTAAAAGCGGAGTAATATAATAGAACACATAAATCCTGGTATAAAAAGTGTGCAAACCTGATAAAAATGTACAGAAACTTGTAATATTAGTGTCCAAATACCCCTTTTGTCTTCTGTCCAAACAACCAGTACCTTCAACCATTAAGGATCTACTAATGCAATTTAGAAAGCGCCTAAACGGTGATCCTTGGCCAATGCCGGCAAAGATGCAAACAGCACACGCTGAAGTCACTCTCGTTTCCAGCTGCAAATCCCAGATATGAAGAAAGATGATTATGTGTTCAAATACACTTCTGGAACACCAAATTCGGAAACCAAAAAATCTACTTTATAGTCCAACAACTAGTGTTTACCCCTAGAAAGATTATGTGTTTCAAATACAGCTCTGGAAAAGATAATCAAACAAAAACAATAATATTGTAGAACAAATTAAAATATAACGATCAAAAAGAAACTTTGGAAACCTTTTACCCAGTGGATCCATTTGACATGTTTTTTAGGACTTAATTTGACAACTTTTTAGATATTTAACCCGTTAAAGATAAATATAGAACAAATTACCCATTCTAAAGTAATGTAAACAATGCCGCCTCAAAGTATATGAAGTAGAAACTTATTATGTCACGTTCATGGATCAAAGGTTGTAGCAATGACCAATATGAGAAACTCAATTCCTCATAGAATTTATAATCAGTGTCGTGTGTGGTTGATTCCTAAAATGGCACAAAAGATCAGCTAAACGTACTTCCGCACTTTCGACAAAGTCTTGCAATCATTTTTTAGTCATTCTCTTGATTGGTGACATAAGAATCTAAAGCATTTTGAAAGTGATAAACCCCAACGCTGCCCACATTGATGACTAAAAACACACAAAACGAAATTAAAGAAACCCCGACACTGCCGATTTAGGTCTGTTTAGAATTTTATTTCCGAAAGATTCTAGTGCAACTTGCCAACCTAGAAACTTGGAGGAGAGTATGACACTCTCTTAACAGATAAACTATAGCCTATGCGTTTTAAGCTGCGTATAATATAGACTGACCCTAGCTAGAATAGCTCTATGAATCATGACGGGTGATCCGAACTCAATGAAACTGAAAGCAATTACTTGTGGCATATTTTATTGTCAGCTTGTTAAGAAAGCTCGCGCAGAGACATAAACTATGTAAAAAAATATCAAAGTTTCAGAAAAAAAGTTTTTTATGACAAAAATTGGAAGAGTCAAAATAGGATGAAATGTTTTAAACTGTTTCTTAGCTCGGAATAAATAGAGACATAGGGAGTCGGTAAAGTGAGATTTTAGGAGATGAGGTAGTGGGGGAACATATACGGTAAACTTATTTCTGCATGTATAGTATATAGCTAAGAATAGAGTATAGGGCAGAGGTGGAAAATTGGTTGGGTCAAATATATAAAAAGGCTTCAATCCCTTTCTGTGTCCCAAGTCAAATATATCACCAAGGCTCAAAATGGCTTCTTTTTTGCTTCTTTCTTGTCTTTGCTCATGGGCCAGCCCCAAAGCAAACCATTTACAATTAATCCTAGCTGCGGGTGTCAAGAAGATTTAGGATTGAGGTACATCTTCAAGTTCTAGAATCTTTTCTAATGTTATTTAGCTCTAGCTACTGCACTTACTTGTACGTTTTATGGAAAGCACCCACGATAGTAGGACATCTTCTTGTTGACTGTTGCTTCTTTCTCCATTGCGTATCAAATAGCAACCTATGTTTTATTGTGATTCCATATGTACAATTAAATACTTATTATTTACACATTTTACAGTATTTGAATATGTACCATTGCAAGCCATGGGATTAGCCGCGCCTGCAGCACCACCTCCCAATCTGTGCTCATGCTCAGAAACTGTGGTCATAGTGCAACATGTAACCTTACTATCTGTTAGCAGTTAATAAACCTTAAAGATATAGGTGGTGTTTTACTTGCCCTGGTGAATTGAATATATGATTGTATGTGGCTCAGATTTGAGGGTGTAGAACCGGATAAAGGGGTATTCGACCGGCCATATTTGAATGTGGCATTTTTGTAATAGCATAAACTATTGAAGTTAGAAAATTGCTCTGGACTCGAGTGGATCGTGAGACATAAGACACGATCTGTTGCAGAGCAACAATCGCCATTGATGCTGAAAGAATTGGGTATTTTGATATATGTGGGGTTGCAGCATGTCCTCCGATAACTTTGAAACCTACCAGAACAAACCAAAACAAAAAAAAATTGAACCTCGGATCTGATAGACATACAAGTATTGGCATTCGAAGATATCGAAGTCTTTTCACATGTTCAGTGTCGTAAACTTGCATAATCAAAATAATGTTAATGAAACAACCATACAGTATGTACCTATAAGGCTATAAGCTTTCCACTATGAGTGTAAGGTTACATAAACAGAAAAGCTAATAGCAATACTTGGTCCAACACCCTGCATAAAATTAAAATGATAAATAATTTATAACAGAAAAAGGATCACCAAAGTTAAGTGACACATATTTACCAATAAAATTTCTCCTTCTTAAAACCCATTATTCTAAAAGCTGGATTAATATAACATAAATAATTATCTCAAACCTTGTGGCAGTTAGTGCAGTTAGGATCACTCCTTTCAGAAGGGTATTTTCTACAGAGATATTTTGCAAGAAGAAGTGATTACTAACTATTACTTCAAATAGAACAATAAAAGCTGTGTATGACAAACATTTAGAAAAGAATAGGAAAAGGAGACAGATAACCGTGTTAAGATGTTGTGTATTTGGTTTTTCCAGGTTAGTGAGTTATAGAATCAGTATCAACATGGTTGCTGATAATATCTAAAAAACCTACTATTAGAAAAGGCACCGCCTGTTAGACGAGACCTTATCTTAATATGACATAACCGATTCGATTGACGAATCAACATATTTTATCCAAATACTCCATTACTAAATTTTGAACAACCTCTTCTTGTTCTACAAAGTAATAATAGTTAAATCGGTGAATCACACGGGCTAATCCCAACTAATATGCTCCAAAAGTCAAATTAAAAAACTCACATTGACCATAGCTATATGCTCAATCCCATAAAAAAATAAACCACCATTGTCGGTTCAGAAGTAATTAAGGATTCCCTTCTACCTTTCATTGCTTTGATATTGTAGGATTTGGGAAAGGCATGCATTCTGCTAACCTAATGAGAGCGACGATTTATCAACACCGCATTTTACATCCTCAATATCAAAGAAATCGCTATGGGCCATCAGGAAAAAATAAGAAACTGAATTACAATAAAAATCAAATCAAAGCTAAAGGCCCTAAATAATTCTGAAAATAACTGTAAACATAAAAATTCTCATGAATTAATTAAGATTCACTGTCAGATCTACATACGGTGTAACAGTTAATTCGATATGGGTGTGTTCTGTTTACCTTTTTTATCATGATGATGGACATGTCCAACACAACCCTTCCTGGCCTATTCAATTTGTATTTGTATCGCAACTGATTCATCTTGCCACAAACTTGAGGCACCTGTAGGAAACATATTAGATTACCATCTTCTCATCGTCTTGTTTAGGTCACAATATTACTAAATACTGTTAACTTATCACAATAAGTGCCTTTATAAAAACTTACGATCATACACCTCGACATCCTTCCGCAAAATCACCTTGATCCAAACCCATTTCAGCCTTTACCGATCCAAGCAAACAAACCCTTTTGCCTCCAATTAAGCAAAAAATATCAAGTTCTATCACCTTGGCAAAACCATAATTTAGACAGTTTCTATAATGAAAATAGAACATAAACAAAAATAAACACTATTTGATATGAGAGAAGTATTATTAAGTGCAAGATCCCCTGACATCAGTATATCCCTTGCGCGGGAGAATAAGATATTCAATTTTTTGTGGTTTTCAAAATCATTGATGCGATACAAAATTATTTTAATCTGGAAAGAAAAAAACACGGTTAGGGTTTGAGAAAGAAAAGCGTAGTTCGTTTTTTACTATGATTTTATTGTATAATTTGATTGGATTAAGATAAATGATTTTAGGGTGTGCATATTAATGTGGTTTTCAATTCAAAAACAAAAATGGTTGTTTAGCATAGTTGGTAAAGCTTAATGGTTATTAGTGAGAGGTCACAAGTTCAAATCCATCTATAGTCAATTTTTTGAATATAAACGAATTTTTCATCTCAGCCCAGACTTGAACCGGACCCGGTTCAATAATAAAAATTGCGTTTCAAAAGGCGATTTTCAAAAATTACGTTTTCAAAACGTGATTTTCAGAAAAGTGCGATTTCAAGTCATAGAAAACGTGAAAAATGGAGGTTTTTTAGGGATTTCTGAAACACTATTGGCTAATAGGTGCCATGTCACATATGACTGGGATTAGGGGTGTGGTATCAAATCATAATTATACCTATATATAATATAGATATATATATATATATATATATATATATATATATATATATATATATATATATATATATATATATATATATATATATATATATATATATATATATATATATATATATATATATATATATATATATATATATATATATATATATATATATATATATATATATATATATATATATATATATATATATATATATATATATATATATATATATATATATATATATATATATATATATATATATATATATATATATATATATATATATATATATATATATATATATATATATATATACTATATATATATATATATATATAAATATATATATTATATATATATATATATATATATATATATATATATATATAGATATATATATATATATATATATATATATATATATATATATATATATATATATATATATATAGATATATCTATATATATATATACTATATATATATATA
>JANFOE010002881.1:0-67453 GCA_025667525.1 Glebionis coronaria
TCCTGCATGTTCGTATTGTTTTTACGGGTGGATTCGTGCAAAATTTAGAGGCTCCGATCTTATGGCACTCTTTTGTCAGGAGAACAAAAGAAAAAAATGGCATACGATAACTTAGTTGATTCAACCGTAAAAATCTATGTTAACTTGGTATTTTATTTTATTTATGCTTTTATATGACCTTCATGTTCTGCTTTATGTAAACGTTGCCATTTTCAATCTTTAGTTAGTTAATCTATGTATGTTTGGTATATTATCATTAGAGTACTTTATTCTATTTTCTTTTTGTGCTTATTGATATCTAAAGTTTGACATGGTCTAGAAAAAGTTACACGCTGATGGACTGACCTGCATTAAAAAATTTATTTATTTGCATCTGAAAGTGAAATTTAGTGAAGAAACAATAGAGGACTTTTATACTATATAGGATTTTACTATGTGCGTATTTCTTTGTAAGCTTTTTCTGTTTCTATAAAATTTAATAAGTAGCCCTACTTAACTGGTGTTTTTTTACAATAATCGATATATTCATCTTTGTTCAAACAGAAAGCTGTTAAGGGGAAACTTTAGCTTCTGTGTGACACACAAAAAGCCACCTGGAGTGCTCTTTTACAAGTTCTAATTCAAATTCGTTTGTTTGGACTTGCAATATTGAAACTTAAAATGTTGGTGTATTGATCTTCCTTTATATAATAGTTTGTTTAAGTAGGATAATGTGAGATCATGAAGTGAACGGACCGGGATGCAAAGCCTGGAGGTAAAGTTTGTGGTTGTCGAACATCTTATTTGTTATAAGTTAATAGTTCACTACCTTTTATTTTTTGGAATTTTTTTATTAATATTTATATCTTTTTACAAGTCTGACACACATGTAATCCGGATAGCGGTGCGTATGGGAAAGGTTTAGATTGAAAGGCTTCCTGATGGATTTCGCAGCAGCTGAAAGAGTAAGTCTGAACATTGTAGTTAAATAGACTGCAATAAGTACTTTCTTTGACAACGTTGATTAATGCTCGGCTATTTTACTATAAAAAACACCAGTTAAGTAGGGCTACTTAAGTTTTATAGAAATAGTAAAATCTTGCAAAGAAATACGCACATAGTAAAATCCTATATATATTCCAACCTATGATTTAGACATCAGTTATTTTATACATATTCCAACCTTATGGGTCGCCATTCGCCAAGTTAACTAAATAGTTCTCAAATGACCCTCTATAAAAATTCTATAACATCCTATTCTTCTATATAGTAATACAGATGGAAATAAAAGTACCGTTAATCAAGATTTTACAATTGAAGTTCAAACATCACTATGTTCAATCTACTCTCCCTCCAACTTAGTAGTTAGGTATTGAACATAGAAAAAAGCAAAACAAACTGATATGTTTCAAATTGTTATGACCAAATACACAATTATAGACACCGTTAATACCACAAAAATAATAAATTACCCTGGTAAGTATTATTTAGCCTACATAGATTTACATGTTCAACTCAAGTCCTTTTTTTGGTAAGTATTAGTTGATGAATGGCAAAGACGTGTAACCTTTTGGTACATTGAATGGTCCTAATGCAATTAAATTAACTTATTAGCTTTGTTTCAAGAGATTCAATGTCTTGTATTTGCCTTTATGAAAATGTGATAGCATTCTGTGAACACCCTTTATGAAAATGTGATAGCATTCTATGAACACACATTGACGGGTTCCATAACGATAATCTTTAGGTGCAACGCTTATGGGAGGATGGCCTTTTGTGCAAATATTTGGTCTCTAAAGCAACTACCTGGGCTAATATAAACTCTGTTTGAGGGATTGGTGTAGCCTGTTGAGGATGTACACTCGCTACATCAGATTTAGTTGATGAAAATGTGTTTTAAACTGGTCCAAAGAACAGTTTCTCATTGCATTTCACAACTTCAGCAACATATGGATTACTAAAACGTATAAATTTAATGGATCCTATGGGCCGGTGATGTTTCCTACTTCCTACCGAACTTATTATATCCTCTTTGGACATACTCTAAAGTCTACCGGTCTGTTAGGATGCCTCAGCTGCATACATCACTGCACTTCCACTTGACACCTATCGTAATGATAAACGGCTCGTCTCGCCGTGACCTTCTCTTGAATTCTCAAAACTTCTGTCGCTCCATCCCCGCAGGGTCTATAGGGTTGACTTTGTACGTTTAGACAAATATATGCTTGGTTTTCTCCCTATCATAATGATAAAGAAAGGTTGTCAATGTTTTTATACATTATTTCACCTACATAACTAATTTTTTTTCATTTAGAATAGTAAACGTAGAAACACAGTGGTTCCAAACAGAGTCTAATGAGTTTGAAGATGAAATAAAACATATCTACTATTGGTTATGTAATTCGATGCAAGTAAGAATTAGCGATTTTGACATTTTAATTGACTAGCATGGTACTCGCGCAATGCAGCGGCAGATACCAGGTAACTATTTTTTCTTTCATGAACAAATGTTACACTTTTATTCACAAATTTGTATTCAAATTAAGATTGAAGTTGTAAAAGAAGTTATATCAAAATAAAAAAAAGTTCATTAAAAATGAAAAAACTAAAATTTAGTCTTTTACCCACGTAATTGGTTTGTGGCTATTCGACATATTTATAGTAGTGAATCTTCATGACACGCGGTAAGTCCAAAAGAATGATGACCCATTAGCTTATATAACGATATATCAAAAAACACGACCATTTTGGAACATAAATCAAACAACCAGAAAAATCCATTTACTAAAAAGATGATTTTGTAGGTTGGTATCAAGTTATTGCCCTATTTTGCAATTTAAGTGTCTAAAATAATTGACGACTTCTTGGTAATGGAAGAAAAGATTTGTTCTTTTCTGGTGTTCTTGCCAAAATATCTGATACTTACGTGAAACTTACATACATTTAACAAGTTCCTAATGTTTATATGTAGTCTCATATAATGCTAAAGTCGGTTCCTCCCCAGATGGTATATATACTACTATACTATCTTTTTGTTGTTTTAATATTAGATATTTAATTAAAGTTTTGGACACGAGAGTTTACCTTCCTTATAGATTCCAAATGCTCGACCACTTCCTAGTCAACATGCACACCTCCCTGTCCAAGTTGGTCCACCATCTTCAGATTAACCTCTATCTAGGCTTCCCCCTCTAGCTCAGAAGAAGCAACAACCGGATTCTGCACCATCATTTCCTCTAAAACCTCTGCACCATCATTTCCTCTTACTCAGAACATAGTCAAAGTCAACCTTATACCAGACATTATTCTGCATCATAATTTCCTATGCAGCCTCGTTTTCAGCCTCCACTACAAAGCCAGCTTCAGGTTTTGCAAAATCTAGCAATATCAGGACTTGCAGCTACTATAAGTCTTTAGACTTTACATCCACAACATCCTGGTAGTCTGCCTAATTGAGTTGAAAACCAGCTGGCAACCTCCTCATCTATGCTATAGTACCCGGATCAGTATGCTTTTGCAAACAGATACCCTAAATATACAAACATATAAATATACAAACAGATGCCCTAAATATACAAACAGATTCCCTAATATGTTTTTCAATGCCCTAAATATACAACAAATAACGTCTATCAAAACATTTATAGATACTGGCACAACATTTGTTGCAACAAACAAGTTACATTTTTTAACAATTGCGATCTAAATATACACCAAAAAAGTTAGGAAATCCCTAACCTAAATTATTTTGAGACTATGAATGCTTTTAGTTCACTCAACCAGATACACGTGTTTTTTCAGGTCTTTGCCATGTTTTATGATTTACAGCTATGTGTAAAAGAACGAACATGGTTCTCACCTGAGTGTAAGCATCTAATGACATTGAATATTCCTTCTGCTTTTTTCTTTGCCTCCAGTGTCACCTGTAGATTAGCCAACATTTTAATGTCAGAAAATGAAAGTGAAAACAAGCTTTTGAATTTTACAAGCGTAGATTCATAATGTGATAAATTTCAATTCTAGTTTTTCCATATATAGGAATACTTATTAGTGAAATATTAGAGTTCTCGTACGTATAAATATATTTTACAAGCATAGATTCATAACGTGATAAATTTCCATGGTAGTTTTTCCACATATATGAATACTAATAACTAAAATATTAACCTCTTGTTGACCAACAATTGCATGACTTATAGATTTATCTAAGTGTCGTATTTGAGCATTTAAGACTTTATTATTTTTTGGCAAGCCTTCAATGATCTTGCTGTGGTCATCCATCTTTTTAGAGTCTTTAGACTCCTAAACAAATCAGATTATGTCAAATAATCATCAATTCGAAGGGAAGGATTAGGAATTAAATAATCGATATTGTAGATATAGGTGCAAGACCTTTTCCAACAAATTCTACTTAAGTTGATTTAGTTGTTGTAATGCCTTGTCCTTTTCCCAGTATGTCTCTTTCAAATATTTCTCTAGTTTCTGCAAAGAGGAATCACTTGATACATAAACATATTACAAAAACTAGATATCTCACTTGTTATATAAGATTCTAATACAACAGCTTCATGAGCGCCAATACAATACTAAATACATGCCCTAATACATTACTAACAGATGCCTTAAACAAACAAACAAATACATTGATGCCTTAAAACATTACTAACAGATGCCTTGAACAAACAACTAAACTGATTCCGCTTAATACATCACTAATAGATGCGTTAACAAATAAACAAAGAAACAAGTGCATTTATTTACTAACAGATTCCTTAAAACAAATCGAAACTTAATTTGTGTAGTCTTAAGATCTCTTTAGCCATAAGTCAAACCCTAACTGATCGACAATTGCATTGATATCATATACTATTTTTCCATATATTTGATTAGCATTCTGCATGTTGGAAAAGAAGAAGACGTGACATATTACCTTTACAAGTAGCGAGTTTCTTCCAACTTTGGATTTCACCATGACAAAGAGTTTTCGCTAATATAAGAAAAGGGCACTCTGATAGATTTCCTATCATAATCAAATTCGAGATTAGCAATTAATATTTCGGTTTTAATGTAGTACTAAGAACAAATTGCATGTCATATAATAATATATGAGGAAATTTAGCACGTTGAGTACATAAGCCAAAAAAGCAAATCACTAACAACATACCCATAAGGTCATTGTGCCCTGTAGATGAGCCAAACCCAATCGAGTATTCGAATAATAAAAAAAGATACTAGAATTTAATACTGACCTTCTCACTAATGTCAGCACCTAATCTCTCATATGCATCCTCGATATTTTCCTTGATAACAAGAAGCAATGTTGAAAAATGAAAAAATTCAACACCACTGTTAGGAACTATACCTTTACCAATAGCAGCAAAGGTTTCATTTTTAGCATCCTCGATGCGAAGCTTACGATTTTTTCTAACTTGGTTTCTGTTGCAGCCCAACTATAATAACATCGACTCCATGGTAACTTTGTAAATCTTTCAGCTAGTATTTTAGAGTCATACACCGAATCAATCTCATTCAACTCTTTCACCTAGTTTTTCAGAGTCAGTAGTGTGGTAGATTCAATATAACACCAATAAAAGCATGTTTAGGTGAAGCTAAATTGGTACTTTGGATGGTATTACAGAACGATCTTCATCCAATATCCATAATTAAATCTATTCCAACGTTGAAAGCAAACACTAGTGTGACAACCCAGAACATGTCAACATTCTCAAATATGGCATGTTTCGGCGGTTTATATCAGCGTTTTTAAAGGAAGTCATATATAACTAGGAGATGTACAAGGCATTCGTTTTATGAGCGGTCCTAGTGTCCTTAAATCATACACACGGATACAATAAACATACACATTGATGCCTAAACATGTGACGATACAATAATTATACTCTTTGAAACAATAACCACACTTAGTGATGCTCCAATATGTTCAACAATACTCTATACGTCGATGCCTTATTGTGTCTGGTTATCAACTAATCGAACTCACGGATGTCCTATCATTACAGAGCGACATACAATGGGTGGCTCTAGGGTATAACCTGATTCTCCAAATATACACATAGGTGCACTGATATGTCATATAATAACCACTAATCTTAATCTTAAGAACATCGATATTACACATACACACTTTTTGTACTGACAGAATAACCAAAAACAAGTAAAAATTGACATCTGACAAGTCATAGTGTAAATATGGTGCATCCTACTTATATAATCTCATTCATACATTTAATCAAACACCTTGTTAGCAGCTTAGTATTGTATACAAAAAAACATGTGGTTAATCTTTAAAACTGACTATTATATACAAAATACATGTGGTTTTATTGTGTTTTGATGTGTTTATAGCATACATTTTTTTTAAATTACACAACCGTGATGTTTCAACCAGTACTAGAGATAAAGATAGTGAAGTAGATATGGTGTCGTGGTGGTGGAAGTCTGGTGGTGGCGAGAGGGTGGTGGCCAGAGGGTGGTGGTGGACGGAGGATGGTGGTGGCCAGAGGATGGTGGTGGCCAGAGGGTGGTGGTTGACGGAGGATGGTGGTGCCCAGAGGATGATGGTGCCCAGAGGATGGTGGTGGCCAGAGGATGGTGGTGGCCGAAAAGGAGGTGGTGGTGGTGGTTTTGATCGAGTGTTTTCCATTTTTAAAAATAATGGGAAACTGATAATACCGGTGTTTTTGTTTTTGTTTTTTAATTCTTACCCTCAAGTTTGTGATAATTGTAAAATCAACCCTTTACTTTTGTTTTCTAAGTTTTCTACCAACACAAGGTTTTCTCTAGAACCCATCCCTATATATATATATATATATATATATATATATATATATATATATATATATATATATATATATATATATATATATATATATATATATATATATATATATATATATATATATATATATATATATATATATATATATATATATATATATATATATATATATATATATATATATATATATATATATATATATATATATATATATATATATATATATATATATATATTGTAACACTCTCAAATCGGGTCATTTCCGCGGAAGGGTCCTTGAGTGTTACTTACATGATACAATCACACAATTATAGAAAACGGCTCAAAATGAGTCGTTTCAATAAAAACATCCATTCATTCATTCAGAAGATAATAATCCATACACAGTCCCAGATAATTTATAATATTTACAATACACATCAAAAGATAAAAATTGTTTCGAATGGATACATTTTATAAAAGCGGGCCAAAGTCACCAAAATTAGGCAAGCTTCATGAAACCACCTTCCTTGAGTACCTTCTTTATGGACCTGAGATAAAACATGCTATAAAATCAACAAAATTTGTTAGCCTCAAAATATTGAGTCAAACAAGAATGCTCGGTCATATGTTTATTATGTATCGTATATTAAAATGTAGTAATATGTAGTAGGTTAGTCGTGTATTACGGGCTTAACTTTAAGCTAAGGTTCATTCATAAGTAACCAAAGCCCAAAAGGAAAGTCCGACCCATTATCATATAGCCCTTCATGCCACATGTAGGCAAGGCTATATAAACCTCTCCTTGCATGTAAGGAGAGGTTGGATGGTTATTCTATTTTTCTTAATCTAACATTTCACAAGTTTTCACACACTTCTCTCTCTTTTCTCTCTCTAGTTTCTCTCTCTAGAATTCATCTTTTATCTACCTTTCTTTCTTCTTTATTCGTATAGAATCATCATACTGAGGGACAACAATTGGTATCAATTGCCATGGGGTAGTTTTTGTGATTTGTTGTTGCTATTATATTGGGTTCGTGTGATTTACACCTAACATCATCCCGAATTTAAGTATTTTCTTGTTTTTAGTTGTGTTTCGTGTTCTAAATCATACTTTAGATTATCTACATACTTGTGTTAAGATTTTGGTTACTTTGGTTTGGATTGAAACACGAATTCCCAAGTAAATATCTCATCTTTCTTGTTGCCTAAAGTCTCGAACTTTTCTATTGGTTACGATCGCATAAACCTGGGGTTTCAACTTGCGATCTAATAGTCTGATCACGTGTTGTGATCACTGACCACGATCACGGTTGCGATCACTGACCACGATCACGGTTGCGATCACTGACCACGATCACGATTGCGATCACCGACCACGATCACGATCACGGTTGCGATCATTGACAACGATCACGTGTTACGATCTATCACTACGATCCATCACTACGATCCATCACTACGATCCATCACTACGATTTAAGACCACGATCAGGATCACGATCCAAGACCACGATCCAAGACCACGATCCAAGACCACGATCCAAGACCACGATCATGACCATGATCTAGGACTGCGATGGACATCTAAATTTTGTTAGAGTATTTTTAGACTTAGCCACTATCTAGACTAGTCCCAGAACATAGTTTACACAAAGATTAAAATCTTTCCCATACTAGTTTTAGGCTATTTCTTGCTCGATTTCAAAATTTGGTGATTACAAATTTTTTAGGTCTACCATTTTGTCGGACTGAGCAATTTATTGTCGGGCTAAGAAAAAAATTCGCAATTTTCGGAATTTCAACAACAAAAAAATCACAACACAACTACTTAAGATCCACATTCAATTCATCATTTAAGAGAATATTGAGATGGATTCTACTGTAGAATATCGTGTGACGAACAACAACATAATGGTGGCGGGTAACAAAGAGAGACCACCAATGCTTGTGGCTGGTCGATATGCTCAATGGCAATCAGGTTTTCTTTGATATCTTGATACAAGACCTAATGGTGATGCATTGAGGAAATGTATTAACAATGGACCATATGTTTTCTTCGATATCACTGTTCGTCATACACCAGCCACAGACACTATTCCAGAAATACCCGCAACCACAAGAAAAGAAACGTTATCTGATCTTACACAAGAGAAGCGTGCTTGGTATGATGCAGAAAAAGAAGCGATCTATATGATTCTAAGTGGAATTGGAGATGTATTTATTTCACGGTTGATGCATGTCCTACGGCACAAGAATTGTGGACGGCTATTGAACGCTTGGAACAAGGAGAATCACTCAACAAGCAAGATGTTGAAACAAATTTGTTTTGGAACTTTGGAAAGTTTACTGCATTGGATGGAGAATCAATTGAGTCTTATTATTCACGATTCTACAAGATGATGAATGATATGACAAGAAACAACTTGGAGGTCTCGACCATGTAAGTCAATGTGCAATTTCTTCAGCAACTTCAACCAGAGTGGACACGTTTTGTTACTTTGGTGAAACAACAGAAGCAGTTAGACAAGGTAAACTATCACACTCTATTTGATATCTTGAAATAATTTTAGCATGAGGCAAATGAAATTCGAGCTGAACGAGTTGCAAAGACGGCTAATCCACTTGATCTAGTGTCGACCACTCAAGATCATCGATCTCGTACTCCAAAGTCATACTCCATTCAATCATCCTCACCACGATATTCCACATCATCCAAGTCTTCATCCTCCACAAGATCACGCGGCAAAGAACCAAGAGCACCATCACCACCATATAAGTCATCATCTGAAGAGGATAGTGATGAAGATCAAGCTCAGAAGAATCGGGAAATGAAACAACAAATTGCTTTCATTATGAAGACCTACCAGAAAATCTTCAAACCCACCAACAACAATCTTCGAACATCATCCAACACAAAGAACCAATATTTTGAGAATCCTCCAAGGTATGACACACGTCGACGTGCTGAAAGTCCTTCTAAGCATGATCGACGTAATCCAACACATGTTGAGGGTTCTGCAAGGTATGATCGACAAACTGCCAAGTATGATACTCCGAGGATTGCCGCTGCTACTAGGAATAGGGAAATTGTTGGAACGCAAGTGGTTCAACAAAGTGGGATTCAGTGTTATAATTGCCAAGGTTATGGGCATATGGCAAAGGAATGCAGAAAGCCGAAACGGGTTAGGGACTCTAGCTATCATAAAGAGAAGACGTTGTTATGCAAGAAAATGGAAGCAGGGGTTAAATTGTCTGCTGAGGAAGGAGCAATGCTTGATGACACTGATGATGAAGCTTCCGACCAAGAATTAGAAGCACATTACTTGTACATGGCAAAGGTTGAAGAAGTTCTCAACGTCACTGAAGATGACAATGGCCCTATCTTTGACACTGAGCCACTGGATGAGGTACACACCACTAACGAATATAATGTGTTTGGCGATATTCATGAGCATAGTGAGCTACCCAATGCCATTAATGACACATGTATGATGGAAACAGTTGATAGTAATACAACACCTGATTCATCATACATGTGCAATAATGAGTCTGAGGACGATCAACATGCAAATGAATATGATGAAGAGGAACGTTTTGCGCTTGCTAATTTAATTGCCACTTTACAAAAAGATGTCAAAGAAACAAAAAAGAGTCAAAATCAATTAAAGAAGGCAAACGCAATGCTCACTCAAAACTTTGAAGAATGCAAAGCCACTCTAATTAAATCTAATGAGACCCTTGAAAGTTATAGAGTTGAGCTTCTTCAGAAGACCAAAGAGCTTGAGGGTTACAAGGGTAGTGAGTTAAAAAGTCAAAAGGACGATCTTGAAAAGAAATACAACGAAACTCTTGAGTTATTAACCAAAGAGAAACGTCAATTTAATGTTTTATTAATGGATAAACGTCAAAAATGTACCTTGCTACCAACAAAGTTAACGAACTTGAACAACGGCTTTCGATGGATAACACCAAGTCTGCTAAAATTCTTGATGTTAAGAAACAAGAGGTTGAAACGTTAAAACAAGATTTCAAAAGTCGACATGAAAAAGATACTGAAAAAGTAACGGAACTAGAAAAACAAGTCGAATTTTTGAAGAAAGTTTTTTATAAAACGCATGACTCTATTCAAACCGTAAGAATGACAGCACCTCCGTCTATGTTTAAGGGTCAAGCTAGCTTTGCAAGTCCTGATTATCTTGCCCAAGCTCAAGCTACGAACCCGCGCCTTTATATGGATGAGTCCGAATGGATTGATCCTGAATATCCTCTTGGTTATGATGAGACATCCCTTTGGGAAGAGGAGAGTAGATCACCGGTCAATAAAGAGTTTGAAACCATACAATTATGCTTATGAGAATAGTCTATATGGTCTTTTCACTACAGAAAAACAAAAGTCTCGTGAGGAATTGTTTTTAGAATGCAAACAAAGAAGAATTCAATGGAAGAAAGCTTTTGCTACTAAGAAAACAAACGTTTCTACGTTCATCAACTACTTGCCTCTTGATGCTTCTAAAAGCAAGAGTAGGCATACATTTTGGTTTCTACAACAGTACATTGATAATATTAAATCCATTGTTGACAATGAATGGAAACAACGAGAAAATGACGAGTGGAAAAAACCAATTCATCAAGATATAACTGTGCTTATCAAACAAATCTTAATACCGAACACGACCACATTAAAAGAAAATATTCTTGAATTTGAAAGATTAATTCGGTCTGAAATGTTTGATGATTTAAAATATGTTGAGTCTATTGAGAAAGAAATTGACGATCTTCAAATGGACAAGTCCGTTTTTTTAGATGAATATGATTTACTCTTAGAAGAATGTCTCTCCAAAGATATTTTATGTGTTACTCTTCAATCTTGTGCTGATATTGATGAATATTCTGATGTTGCATGCAAATATCTTGATAAGATCAAAGAGTGTGAGCGTCTTGAAGTTGAGCTTTCGAAACGTAAATAAAATGTTGATAAAAAGGCTTTTGAGTTACTTCAACACAAAACTGATTTCCTTCAAAAACATTGTCATTCTCTTGAACTTGCTTTGCAAAAAGACATCGGAAAAGGTCCAACTGACAATAAATTGCAAGAAAAACTTTCCCAAATGTGTTAAGAAATGAATGAAAAAATTTTGGAAATTAAAGAGTTGAAAGCTCAGTTACAAGACAGGGAAATAGCGATTTCAGAGTTGAAGAAACTCGTTGTTAAGATGGGTGGGAAAATTGTGGAACCCAGTGTTAAGAAACCTATTGTAAGACAACCCAACACGTACAAAAGTGACTAGACCCTCTGTCTTGGGAAAACCATATGTTTTCTCTAATTCTGCATTTGCAAAACCTGCGTTTTCCCCCAAGACGAATGGGAAGGATAGGTTACCACAGAATACTCCCAAAACACATATTCGATCACCGGGCATTAAGAACACAAATGTGATTAAATCAGGGATGTATAGATTGGCCACTAAACCCATACACAACAAAGAAAGTCAATCACCTCATACTTCTAGAAACACTAATAGACATGTGTCTTTTATTACAGGAGTAATCCCCAATGATAGTGTTAGCCGGCCTCAACTTAAGAGCACTCGCATGAATGAAAAAGTTTGGCAAAACAAAAGTCAAGGGAAGATGAAGAAAGTAGAAGACCACCCTAGGATTTTCAATGTTTCTAAGAATAAAACGTCTGTAATCGCATGTAATAACGATTTGAATGATTCGACTTTGAATGCTTTGAATGTTAAGTTTGTTTGTGTGAAATGTGAAAAGTGTGCTAATGCTAATCATGCTATGTATGTTTTGAATGATGTCAAAAGCGTAGATACTAGAACTAAGAAGCAAACTGCGATGCCTATTAGTGCTAGAAAACCCAAACGCAAAGTGAACCATTCTGGTGCAACCCCCCCCCCCCCTGAGAAAAGTATTGCATCAGACTCCACCACTAAGACCACTAGAAGCAGAATTAGGGAATTATATGAGTCTGCTAGCAAGTCGTGGAAATGGTGGTTTGCTAATCAATGTCCTCCAGGATATAAATGGATGCCTAAAGTTAGGACAGAAAATGTGACAACGAGTGTTAGTATGCCTTTAAATGTTGCTAAGGACACTAATGATTCTGAAATCACAACTAATATGGTATCCAATTTAGCAAAATCTCCATCGTGTTCTAACTCTTCTGCAGGTGATACAAATAATTCTCTTCATACTGGACTCCGGATGCACGAAGCACATGACGGGGAATCTCAAGCTTTTAATTAACTTCGTGGAGAAGTTCCTGGGTACGTTTCGATTCAGAAATGATCAATTTGCACCGATCCTAGGATATGGAGATTTGGTTCAGGGGAATATCACGATAAAAAGGGTATACTACGTCGAAGGGCTCAATCACAATCTTTTCTCGGTTGGTCAATTCTGTGATGCAGATTTGGAAGTTGATTTCAGAAAGAAGACATGATTTGTTCGTGGTTCTGATGGGAATGATTTACTCACCGGTTCACGGAGTACTGGTTTTTACACAGTTTTACTACAAGACACAACTTCATCAACTCCAATTTGCTTCATGGCAAAAGCTTCAACGACTCAGGCATGGTTATGGCATCAACATCTTTCTCATCTCAACTTTGATACCATCAACTTGCTTTCCAAGAAAGATATTGTGAGAGGCCTTCCAAGTTTGAAATTCATCAAAGATCATCTTTGTTCTTCTTGTGAGCTTTGTAAAGCTAAACGAAGTAGCTTTAAGACAAAGACTACACCAAGCTCTAAAGGACGGTTAGATCTTCTTCATATAGATTTTTGTGGTCCCATGCGTGTTCAAAGTATCAATGGGAAGAAATATGTTATGGTAATTGTCGATGATTACTCAAGGTACACATGGACTCACTTCTTGAGGTACAAGGATGAAACACCTGAAGTTCTCATCACCTTCCTTAAACTGATACAACGTGGTCTTCAAGCACAAGTAAAAGTGGTTCGTACTGATAGAGGCACATAATTTTTGAATTCAACTCTGAGGAACTATTTTGAAACCGAAGGAATTGAACATGAAACATCTATTGCTCAAACACCCGAACAAAACGGCGTTGTTGAAAGACGGAACCGTACGTTAGTTGAGGCTGCTCGAACACTATTATCCGCTTCAAAACTACCATTATACTTCTGGGCTGAAGCCGTGTCAACCGCATGCTACACACAACACGATCCTTAATTATTCCTAGACACGAAAAGACACCATATCACATAATTCATGATCGAAAGCCTTCACTTAAACACCTTCACGTTTTTTGATGTACTTGTTACATTATTCGAGATGGTGAAAATCTGGACAAGATGAAAGAGAAAGGTGATGCATGCATTCTTGTGGGATATGCAACTCAGTCTAAGGGATATAAAGTGTAGAACAAGAGTGTTGGGAATAAATTAAGGCCAGATCACTTGAACGCTGACAAGAACAACTCAAGCGTTGACAAGAGCAAAGTGAGCGCTGATAGCATAAGCGTTGACAAGTTAAAGTCAAGCGTTGACAGATTGAAGACAAGCACTGATGGAAGATGTGAGCTACACGTTTATTATATTCTAGATTACTTCTAGTAAGGATAGAGACGACAATGTATTTTCTATGTTTATCTTTACCTAGAATAGTTGATTCGTAGCTTATTGTACAAGACTTCTTGTTCTATAAAAGAAGATCTTTTAGGTTAATGTTTAAGATCAGTTTTCATAAGTTTTCGATTGTTAAAACTCTTTCATTGTAATCAAGTACGATCATTCTAATACAAGTGAAAGTTTGTTTAACATCTTTGTGTTTTAGATCAAGTGTTAATTCCGCATAACACTTTGTTACTTTATTCATAAGCAAAGGTTTCTCTACGTGTAGTACTTGATCTAATCTCGTATACACAAAGCTTAATCGATCTAAGTTTGGGATCAACAAGTGGTATCAGAGCTTGTTGAGAAACTTTTGATCTTTAAGTAACGCAAGAACCCTAAAACACCAAAAACCCTAAAAACCCTAAAATTCTCAAAACCCTAAAAACATCATGTCTGGCACAGATCAACCTGCTTCTTTGCTACAAAACAACTCCTCAAACCCTAGTATCAAAATTCCCATGTTTGATGCCAGGAACTTTGAGCTTTGGAAGTCAAATTTTGAGCAATATATAGCTATTCATGACTACACTGTTTGGGAGATTGTCGAATATGGGAACACATTCGACAAAGCAGCAAAGATTGCTGCTGCAATTGCCACAAGGACAGCTGTTCCTAATTGTCCTGAAGCTGATAAGATGGAAAAGCCTGGAGATGGGAGAGCTGTAGCTGTTGAAGATATAGCCAAGAAGAGGGTGGACATGAAAATCTTGAACATCTTGAAACACGCCCTAGGTCATGAGAATCAGCACAAGTACAAACGCTTTGAGTCTGCAAAAGAGCTTTGGGAAGCTCTTGAAGTAGCACATGGTGGCAATGCTGACACAAAAGAAGAAAAGAAGAAGCAACTCTTGCATGAGTATGCTGTCTTTAAAGCTCAACCCAATGAAAATCTCAGCAGTGTGAGAAGTAGACTTCTTGACATCACAAGTCAACTTTCCTTCATGGGAACACAGATTGATGACCCTGAATTGAATGCTACTTTTCTCAAAAGCCTTGGTGATGTATGGAAGATTGAGACAAGATCCATTCTTGTCAATAATACCCACAAGACCTCCAGGTTTGATGACATCTTCAACAAACTAAGACTGTTGGAGAATGAATGGCAATTGGATAGTGATAATAAATCTTCCAGTAGTAACATGGCCTTCTTCTCACAAAGTGAAGGCCAATTTGATTCCATGAACTTCTATGGACATCCAGCCACTGGATCTCAATATGTCAGCGCTGGATCTCAGTCTGTCAGCGCTGGATCATATCCTGTCAACGCCTTACACTCAAGCGCTGACACACACAACTTTGGTGCTGATAGAATTAAGCCTGCTGGTTTAGATCTAGATACTGTGTGTGCATTCATTGCTTCTTTGCCCAGTGATTCAAGGATTACATATGAAGATCTTGAGCAGATAAGTGATGAACAATTGGAAGAGATGGACATCAAGTGGACTATGGCTCTTGTAAGTTTAAGAGCAAACAGGTTTAATAAAAGGTTCAAGAAGAAGATGACCTTTAATGCTAAGGATGTTGCTGGATTTGACAAGTCAAAGGTTGAGTGCTACAACTGTCATAGGATGGGGCACTTTATGAGGGAATGTAGATCTCCAAGAAGATCTGATGCTGGGAAGCCTTCAAGCCAAATGATTAAGAGTCCAGATCCCAAGGCCATGGTTGCTGTTCAACAAATTGATGGCGTTGGGGAATGGGACTGGAGCTGGATGGCTAAGAATGAGGAAGAGGACAGAGCTTTGGTTGCTGAAGTTAAAGAAGAGCATGCTGAATATGCTCTCATGGCACACTCCTCCTCTTCATCAGATAATGAGGTATATGATGATGCTTTCTGTTCTAAGGGTTGTCGTTTAAATACTGAAAAACTAAATCAAGAGATAGTTAAATTATTAGATGAGGCAAGTACTGAAAGATGCAAAGTATCTAATTATCAAATTGCTCTTACCCAAACAGAAAAGACAGTAGCTGAGTATAAGAAAATGGAGTTTGATTTAAAGGATCAAATAAATATCTTAAAACATGAGTTACATCAGAGTAAAGATGTTCAAGATATAGTAAATAGGGTTAATCTTGATTTGATAGCTCAGTTAGAGGAGACTAACAAAAATAAAGATAATGTGAGTCTTAAAATCCAGAGATTTGATAAGGCCACACAATCCCTAGGAGAGTGTGTTAGTAAACAGAGAGACTCTAAGGATAAGAGTGGGATTGGGATGAAGGATTATACTGGTGTTCCACCACCAGCTGGGGATTTCTATGGTGTCCAATCAAAGGACTTATCTTGGACTGGCTTGCCAGAATGCCAAGAGGAGGAATTCATTCCTCCACCTAGAGTGATTTCCCCAGTTGAGGAATACAAGCAAAAACTGACTGACCTAGATGAGTGGAAGAAAGCTAACCACACCTTGTTTGTTAAGGGAGGGTTATTGTGTGAAAGTCCAAATGAGCCCACACCAAACATGATACCAATTGTGGAGTCCAATGATCCTAAACCTATTAAAATCACACACCCTACCACTGGCAAAGCTGTTGACCTTGGCCCACAAACTGTTAGAAAACCTAGTGTTAAGTATGCAGAAATGTATAGGAATACTAGGTCACCAAAAAGCCAAGTTAGTAATCATGGAACAGGCTTCTTTGCCTCTAGACCTAAGACTATGTCTAGAAAAGCTTGTTACACATGTGGTAGCTTCTCACATTTGGCTTACAAATGTGTCAACGCTTCCAATGTCAACGCTGATAGGAACCATTTCAGCGCTGACAAAAGTCAACATAGGTCAAACTCTGTCAGACCCAATACCTTTGTGAACAAAAGTTCACAAGTTGTTAGACCAGCCCCATTCTTTTCTAGAGGGTCTAACACACAAGGCCTAAGACCTTTTCAAAAGTCAAACACTTGGTCCAATAGGCAATGGGTTCCTGTAGCAAACCCTAGGTTCAACGCTGATAAAGGCAATCGGGGCGCTGACAAGAACACTTTCAGCGCTGACAAACACACTGCCAAACCTAGGTATTTGCAACCACAGAGAAATAGGTCTAAAGCTTCTACTAGCTTAACATGGAGACCAAAACAAGACCAAAACCCTAATTCTACTGGTATTTCTATGACATGCAACAGGTTTCATTATATTTCAAAGGCATTGTCAACACTAATTGGGGTTAACTGGGAATTTCATTCAAACAGGGATGAAAATGGGGTTGTTATGAGAACCAAGTCTGTTCTTGTTGAACAACCAAATGAATCCAAGTCTTCCAAGGCTTGGGTTCCCAAAGAAAACTAATGTGTTTTCTTTATGTGCAGGGCATTCAGAAGAAGATCAATGATTATGGATACTGGGATAGTGGATGCTCAAGGCACATGACAGGAAAGGAAGACTATCTGACCAATTTCTCTCCTATTCAAGATGGTGATAAGGTATACTTTGGAGGGGGCTACGGCACCATCACTGGAAAAGGAACCCTTGTCACCAACAATCTACGGTTTGAAAATGTCTTCTTGGTAAAAGAACTGGATTATAATTTGTTTAGTGTATCACAAGTGTGTGATAACAAAAATAAGGTTCTTTTCACAGATACTGAGTGCTTGGTGTTAAGCAAAGATTATAAGCTCCCTGAGGAAAAATACATAGATTTTAGAACACCAAGGCATAAAGACATATATAATGTGAATCTTAATGGAATTAAGATAAATAATAAAATGTCATGTCTGTATGCTAAAGCCTCAGTAGATGAAAGTAATCTTTGGCACAGGAGATTAGGGACATAAACTTTAAGAATATCAATAGACTTGTGAGGCTTGGTTTAGTTGATGGTTTGCCTGAAAAGGCTTTCCACAATGACCACACTTGTATTGCATGTCTTAAGGGCAAGCAACACAAGGTCTCATTTAGGTCTAAACAGGTGCACTCTAGTTCTAAACCACTTCACTTATTGCATATGGACCTCTTTGGTCCAACTAATATAGAAAGTTTGAAGGGTAAATCATATTGTTTTGTTATCACTGATGATTATTCCAGGTTTACATGGACTTTCTTTTTAGCCAAGAAAAGTGAAACTGCCCAAAGTCTGATTAGTTTCATTACCCAGATTGAAAAGAAGAATGGTAATGAGGTCAAAATTATTAGAAGTGACAATGGGGGTGAGTTTAGAAATCAGTTGTTAGATGATTTTTGTGCCAAGAAAGGGATTACTAGGCAGTTTAGCATAGCTAGAACCCCACAGCAAAATGGGGTTGCTGAAAGGAAGAATAGGACCCTTATTGAAGCAGCCAGAACCATGTTGGTAACAAATATTCAATATTTGGTAACAAATATTGTGTTTTGGAACTTTCTAAAAACCTAACCTTTTGATGCTGGAAGATTTCAATATTTGGTAACAAATATTGGAATGGTTAATCTCACTTAATATGTGTTTTGGAACCTTTTTGTAAAAGTATGTACATGATAATGCATTGTTATTGGTCTTTGTGATGATTTAGAGTTTCCACTTTATTTTTCTAACACTGACAAAGGTAAATGTAACGCTGTCAAGTGTTATTTTGCCGTTGTTGGAGATATTATTGTCTAACGCTGACAAGAGTTCCTTCAACGCTGATAAGTGTTGTCGGGACGCTGTCAGCAACAAATGTTAGTTTTGTGGTTTTCATCTAAATGTGTAGGTAGATGGTAGCTTTATACCATTGGATACAGAGTTGCTTATGGATCTTTGAAGAGCTATTTGGACATGTTTTGTTTATGGATGATGGTTGGAATATTTATATTCCTATCTTGACATAAATTTTTAATGTTCATATATATATTTTGAGAACTCATGTATCATAGTTTGAGGGGAGGTTAAGGAACCTTTAGGATTTTTGGGTATCCATATGATACTCTTATCACAATTCTAGATTGTGTCCACAGGTGAGTATGGGTTAGTTTTACTAAACCTGAGGCACTGTAGCATGCATAGTATATCAACTTTGCATGCTGCCAAGACATTTTTGGCCTAGAATTGGTTGTGGTCTGATGGGAGACTTGGGAATAGTTTTGATATGGGTTTTACCTGGGAGTAACAAGGATTTTATAAGGTAACTTGGTTGTTAAGAATTTTGGTTAGCAAGGGACACTAGAGGACTGTTATGTCTATCTTGCTTATGCAAGTGTGCATAACTGGACAGTGCTTGCCGCCCTATGATAATTATCAGCTTTTGGTTATCTTCTCTAGGATAAATTACTTGTTAAGGTCATTTTTCACTTTTTAAAACAATTTTATTTTTGGACGCTGACAAGATTTTTCCAAGCGTTGTTGTGACCAAAATGGACGCTGACATGGCTTTAGGCGAACGTTGACAAGATTATAGCCGTTGGGCGTTGATGGGTTCTTTTTGACCGTTGACAATCAATGGGACCTACCCAGTTGTTACTTTTTGACATATTTTCTAGCCGTAATTTTAGGAGTTGTTACTTTCATTAAATGCATGAGATAACTTATAACTTTTTCAATATTTTCATGATTAGTTTTTGAAAATCTTTGCCTATTTTTGGGCCAATCACATGCATTCATCCACTCCTATAAATTTGGCTCCTATTTTTAAACAGGGTATCTATAATTCTTGTCTAACACTTTTCTCTTATCAACCTTCATCTTTTATACTTCAAATTAACAGCTTTCATCAATGGCACCAAGATTTAACTCAGCAGAATTGGATTTGGGGTTCAAGTCTCAACACAACATGATTGCTTATCTTGTTGCTGATAATACTTTGTTTCCTCAATACACACAGATGGTGGAGTATTTGAACGCATCCCCATTAAGGTATGCTCTTTCTCATGCACCACTCATTCCAGTCACACACATTAAACAGTTTTGGAACACTATCAGTTCCTCAACAGTTAATGGAGTGACCACATTAACTTCTATTGTTCATGGGAGATCTTGGGTGGTTACTGAGGCCTTGGTACGCCAGGCCTTGCATCTTAATGATGTTGATGGTATAACCATTCTTCCCATATCTGAAATAGAACAAGGGCTTAGGGCTTTGGGATACCCTATTCCTGATGAAGGTACTCTTAATAAGTACCATAAGCAGGAATTTCCCCCAGCCTGGAAGTACCTCATTCACATTCTCCTTCAATGTTTGAGTCCCAAATGTACTGCACACAATGAGATCAATAGATCTATTGCAACTGCTATTGTGTGTATTGCAACAGGGCAAAAATATAACTGGTCTAAAATGATTTTTGAAGGAATGTGTAAAAACAAGGGGACAAAAATGACTTTAGCTTATCCCCGTTTTCTACAAATGATTTTTGATGCTCAAAGATATTGTTCAAGGGATCACAATGATTTTTATAAAATCCCTGAACAAAAGAAAGCTATTTTTACCAAGATGAATTCACCACCTCATAGAGACCTACCTTTAACCCCAACCATGCTTGCTGTTATTGCAGCAGCACAACCACAACCAGACCCCCAACCTCATATTGACCCTCACCCACAACTTGAACCTATCCCTGAACCTTTACCCTCACCTGACCAAATGCAAATAGACCAAAATCCCTTTGACGCTGACACATCTAATGTGGGCGTTGATGTGCCTATTTCCACCGCTGACACCCAACCATCACAATCCCAAACACCCCTTAACCAACCCACATCTACACCTTCTTCTACACCATCTTCCACACCACCTGAATATAGGTTGATTAAACGCCAAAGGACTGCTGGAGTATTCTCCTCTGGTGGTCCTAGCCATGAAGCAGAGAGAACCACCACCACAAGTGTGGCTGGTGACCTGGATGAGGCTGGGACTATTGGTTCTGGCTTAGAGGCTGGCCAAGGCAGTCCCACCATAATTAAGTCCTCATCCATGCCCAATGAACCTGACTTGGGAGGTCAAATCCCCATTTTGGAAGAGGGCAGACTGGAACCAATGACGCTTTTGGAATTGACGGTTGTCTACATTAGCTTGCAAAAGCAAAATGCAGACTTAGTACAAATTGTCAGTAACCAAGGCCTTGAACTCAAGGAATTGAGGGAGAGGATTGTTGTTTTGGAAAGTGTTCATGCAAAGGGAGGTATGGAGGAGTCTTCCAAAGGGGAGGAAGATCAAAGAAATCTGAGTGATAAGAGCAGTCAAGATGGTCAATCATTGGATGTTGCTGAAGCTCTTACTACTTTGAAGGAACAAACAGGTTTTGATACGTCTTTGATCTCTCCAACCAATTTAAATTTATCATTTACAGATATGTTGAGAGAGGTTACACAAGGCGCTGAGGGAAAATATTTGAGCGTTGACAAGACAAGTTTGGACGCTGAGAGAAGTATTTTGGGCGCTGATAGAGGAAATTTGGGCGTTGACAGATCTGCATATGGAGGTGATGTATTCCAGTCATCATCTATCATCAAAGATGTTCCTACTCAGGTATTATCATCTACCCTACCAACAATTGCACCAACAGATAAGGGTAAGGGTAAGTTGGTAGAAGAAATTGTTCCAAAGAATGCAGCTCAGGTTGAATTTGATAGAAGATTGGCTGAGCAAATGATGGAACAAGGTGAAAAGGAAAAGTCACCATTTGTTGTGACTTCTGAAGAAGAAAGTGATGGAGCTAGCTCAGATTCAAGTGTGATGATTGTTGAACCAGAAAGACTTGAGTATGGTGATGAGCTTGCTAGGGAAAAGCTGAGAGATTTAAAGTTGCAGATTGATTTTGATATGCCAGAGGTAGTTCAGATGTACAATTCTTGGGAAGAAAGCTGTATGGATAATCCAGACTTGACCATTTCAGATCAGATATAGGGTTTGGAAATTCTTCTTAGAGTTCAGAAGGATTGTAAGGTGATTTTGAAGCACAAGGCAAGCAACATTCTCTCTGAGTTGAAAAGGGATAGAAGGAAGCTCTACTTTATGTTGCTCAAATGTCATGGAGTTGGATGGACACATCAGAAGCTGAAGGCTTTGACATTTGATGAGCTGGAACATAGGGCTTATCCTATTTGGGTGAAAGTGCAAGAAGAAAACACTTTCAGACTTCTTTCAGATGAAAGAAAGGAGCAACTTGCAGAAGAGATGGCAATCAAGAAAGCTATGATAGTTCCTAGACCAGTAAAGAAGGGATTTATTCTTGAGTTTCCAAAAGATATGAATCAACTATATCCAAGTGAAGCAGTTATTAGAAAGAGCCTCAAGCTCTCCCCATTAGAAGCTTCAGATATGGTGCATGTGTTACCACTAGATTCCAGGAATCCAATTGTAAGTTATGATGAAGATGAATGTGGATTCTGGAAAATTGGAAGATTTGGCAAGGAGGTACACACTTTTACCACTCTCATATCTTTATTTGCAAGTTGTGATAGAGAAGACTTGGTAGACCTTTGGAGGTTGCTAGAGACCAAGTATGAGGCTGAAGCACCAACTTCAGCCAATGGAATAAAACTTTGGACCACATTCAAAAGAATGTGTGGGACAAAAGAAGAAGATCCTGAAATATGGAAGGATCTTGAAGATGACCTCAGTGGTCTTCAATGGAGGTTATATTCAGCTGCAGGTGTATACCATTTGAGTTCTACAAAGTTTGCTGAGTATTTACTTGTAGATGCTCAGTATTTCATATCCAAGGCTGTTTTGGAAAAGATGAAGGACACCCAGTTGGAGATAGACTATACAAGTGAAGTGGCAAAGAATTTGATCAGATTTATTTATTACCAATATGATAAGGTTTGTCAGACTCCTCCAAGTTCTTAATGTTTATTCAGAAACTTGATCATAAGAGTGGATATCAAGTTTAGGGGAGGATTGTTGGGAATAAATTAAGGCCAGATCACTTGAACGCTGACAAGAACAACTCAAGCGTTGACAAGAGCAAAGTGAGCGCTGATAGCATAAGCGTTGACAAGTTAAAGTCAAGCGTTGACAGATTGAAGACAAGCACTGATGGAAGATGTGAGCTACACGTTTATTATATTCTAGATTACTTCTAGTAAGGATAGAGACGACAATGTATTTTCTATGTTTATCTTTACCTAGAATAGTTGATTCGTAGCTTATTGTACAAGACTTCTTGTTCTATAAAAGAAGATCTTTTAGGTTAATGTTTAAGATCAGTTTTCATAAGTTTTCGATTGTTAAAACTCTTTCATTGTAATCAAGTACGATCATTCTAATACAAGTGAAAGTTTGTTTAACATCTTTGTGTTTTAGATCAAGTGTTAATTCCGCATAACACTTTGTTACTTTATTCATAAGCAAAGGTTTCTCTACGTGTAGTACTTGATCTAATCTCGTATACACAAAGCTTAATCGATCTAAGTTTGGGATCAACAAAGAGAACAAAATTGAAAGTCGAGATTATTCATATTAGATTTGATGAATTATAAGAAATGTCACTTGAACAAAACAATTTAAGTCCCGATCCACAACGACAAACGACTTCTGTACACAACCACACGGAACTCGGAACTCAAGACCACAACAATGAACCGTCAAGTTCAAAGCTGGTTCCTGAACATGTTCCTAGAGCAGATATGACAGTGGACACGACATTTGAAGAGTTGGAAATGTTATATGGACCAATGTATGATGAATATTTCACGGGGGAGAAACATGTTGTGTCAAAGTCTTCCGCTGTCACTCATGATAAGAATGATGATACCTATCATCGTCAACAAAAGGATACAACTTCATCTACTTCAACACGGGTTGCTGCATATTTACCTCCTCAAAATATCACCTCAACAATCGATACTACAACATCCACAACTACTGTCATTGCTCTAGAGAACACTACTCAAGCAGACTATGCATTCAATGACGAAGACGACTTTATCAACCCATTCGATACACCGGTACACGAAACTGGAGAGTCTTATACTCACCATGTTGATCCGTCAAATATGCATACGTTCTACCAGCGACATCCTTCAACACATCATTGGACCCGAGATCATCCTTTGGTTCAAGTAATTGGAAACCCTTCACAGCCCGTTCGTACAAGATGACAGCTTGAAACCGATGGCGATGTTTGTATGTTCTCACTCGCCGTGAGTACAGCTGAACCAACAAATATCAAAGAAGGCATGGCTGATCATGCTTGGATTGAATCGATGACGAATGAACTTCAACAATTTGAAAGACTTAAAGTCTGGGAACTTGTTGACAGACCATACGATGTAATACCATTAAATCTTCGATGGATCTGGAAAAACAAGATGGATGAAGAGAACACGATCATCAAGAATAAATCTAGGCTAGTGGCTAAAGGGTATAGCCATAAAGAGGGTATTGATTTTGAAGAATCATTTGCACCAGTAGCTCGTTTGGAAGCTGTCAGGATTTTCCTTGCTTATGCTGCACATAAGGGATTCATTGTCTATCAAATGGACGTAAAGACGGCGTTTCTTAACGGTCCTTTGAAGGAAGAAGTATATGTCACACAACCGGAAGGAATTGTCAATCCTCATTATCCTGACAAGGTGTATCGTCTCCACAAAGCACTTTATGGACTCAGGCAAGCTCCAAGGGCGTGGTACGACGAGCTCTCAAAATTTCTGTTATCCAAAGGTTTCTCAAAAGGTTCCATTGATCTAACTCTGTTTACTTATAAATATGGGGATGACATTTTGCTTGTGCAGATTTATGTTGATGACATTATTTTCGGGTCTACAAACCCAATACTTTCAAAATGGTTTGAAAAGGTAATGCACAACAAATTTGAAATGTCTATGATGGGCGAACTAAAATTCTTTCTAGGAATTCAGGTTCACCAATCCCCAAGTGGTATCTTTATAAACCAAGCTAAGTATTGTCAAGAGATAATCAAAAAGCATGGTATGACTTCATGTGACCCCGTTGGGACACCATTATCAACCACATCCCTAGATGCTGATTTGGAGGGAGATGCCATAGATAAAAACAAAATATCTTTCAATGATTGGCTCCCTAATGTACTTAACAGCAAGCTGACCAGATATATCACATGCTACGTGTTATTGTGCATGATATCAAGCACGACCCACTGAAAAGAACCTCAAGGAGGTTAAACGGATCTTTCAGTACCTCAAGAATACCATTCATTTGGGACTCTTGTATCCGAGGGAAACCAGTTTCTTTCTAACGGCCTATTCAGATTCTGATCATGCAGGGTGTCTTGATACACGTAAAAGTACTTCTGGTGGTGCACAATTACTAGGTCAAGATAAGCTTGTGGGATGGTCTTCCAAGAAGCAGGATTGTACATCATTGTCATCAGCCGAAGCGGAGTATGTGCGTCTATCTGCGTGTTGTGCTCAAGTTCTATGGATGATAACACAACTCACGGATTATGGCTTCCACTTTGATAAAGTACCTATGTACTGTGACTCAAAGTCCGCCATAGCCATCTCCTGCAATTCGGTACAGCATTCCCGTACGAAGCACATTGATGTCAGATATCACTTCATTAAGGAACAAGTTGAAAAGGGTATTGTTGAACTATACTTTGTTGGAACTGATTACCAATTAGCTGACTTGTTTAAAAATCTCTTTCGAAAGAGAGGTTTGCGTATCTAGTTACGTAAATTGGTATGAGATGTTTGACTCCAGCAGAACTGGAGATTCTGGCAAAGAAGCCTGCTTGATTCATCTATCAAACATCTACCTGTAAATATCTTTGAAAAAGCAAAATACAAAAATATAAAACATATAAAAACAAAGCACAAAATTAAAAATATTTTAAAATCTAAAAATATTCTTCTCGACATGTCTTTCAGTATCGATAATATGGACGTGCCTAGAAATGTCGCTCAATAACGACACGGGTATGTACATAAAGCTCGAATGAAAGTTGTAAATATTTTTCAGAACATGTCATTTCTTCTTTTAATAAAGGAAATTGTCTATTTTAAACAATATTTCCAAGAAAAAAACGGGTAGAGCAATCTATCTTGGGTTGAGCTTGTCCCAAAACATTCAACGTTTTGAGCTCAACACGATGGCTTGTAATCACTTTCAGATTGCAACCCGGTTCTATATTCACGGGGGAGTGTACGCTTTAGTGCCCTTACCCTCAGCAAAAGAAGAGAAATCTTCTTACACTTGAGTGGATTCGTCAAGACATTCAAAGTCTATGAACTCAAGTTTATGCTTTAGAAAAACCTCTTCGCCAAAAAGAAATAGGATTTTTCAAAAAGCGTTGAACACAATTTTTTCAAGAATTTCTCAATGATTATTCAAAATCTTTCAAAAATTGTGTGTTCAACAACTCCCATCCTCAAAAAGCGAAATGTGGATCAAATCCTCACAATGACAATTCAATTGGATCAATTTTTGAGGGGGAGCATTTCAACTTCATGCAAAATATTATCACATCTTTCTCCCGGAGATTTTCAAGACTATTTTTCAAAATATATTTTAATCAAATTTGGTATCTCTAATATCAAAATTTTTTATATATTAGAGATAGGGGGAGAAAATGTGATTAAAATGTGATCTTTTATAAGACTCAATCACTTTAACTCTTACCTACATGTGCAAAAAAATTTCAATCATCGATGCACATGTGAAGGGGGAGCATTTCTGAAACGACAAAACTATCAAGGTGTGACATGTTTTTCAAACACTTTGTTAGACTTTTTAAAGTGGCTTCATGGTCACGATCAGATACCCATAACATCTTTAATTCACGACGTTATTGGTGTCAAAAGGGTGGTTAGGTTTAAGTCCTATGATCCAACCAGAACAGGAGGGATCTTCCGATGGACAATCCAATAGATTATTAGAAGTCCTTAGGAAAGATGGAGTAGAGTGTGAACGTAGTTGAATGCCGACTAAGTACTGATGCTAGCACTAGAACAATCACAACAAGGTGCTAGTAATGATGTCTTGGTAAGCATTAAAGGGGTTGAAGAATGAAAAAGAAATGTAAGGAAAAAGGGTGTAAAGAAAGAAGCCCTCCATACAACTTAGGCAGAAACCGGGTCAACACATCATGAAGACAACTCATCATGGACCTAGTGATGTGAAGCACAACCCTTTCCTAGCTACTAAGCCTTCTCTCAAAAGAAGTTTGTTTTATTGTCACGGAGATCAACACGACTTTTATTAGCTTTATCATTCCGAGATAGTTGATACTTAATAGGTGGCATCTGCTCCAGCCTCCGACCACTAAAAGTGCACAAATCGAGTCTAGAGCCAAGAGATCAATCAAATCTCGTTAGGACACACAGCTGACAAACAAGAGAGTCTTACGCCATATCCTTGTGATATTGATAGAACACTCAGAGTGATACTACTTAGTATTCACAATGATGAGAGGAAATCCTTCCAGTGTTAACTTCAAACAACACTGTGGTAGGTCATATGTAAGATTCTTTATGAATTGAACATGTGTAAAACTGAAAAGCAACAGTGGTTTGATTCTGAATTGATTCAAACTCGTTTCAGGTTTCTACGCAATATCTTTATGGTCTTGCCAGAACATTCATAATGATATTCATTAATATTCACAATGACGAATGGAAATCCTTCTAGTGTCAATGTCAAACAGCGCTACGGTAGGTAACTTGCGATATTCTTTATGAATCAAGCTTGTGTCAACTGGAAAGCAACAATGGTAAGATTCTTAATGAATCAAACTTTTTCCAGGAATTTGAATTGACGACTTTAATCAAGCAGATATTTATCCAATTGATTCACTCTTTATGTTCGCATTCTTGCTTTGAGACGGTCGAGTAAAGAGAACGGCAAGTACAGCCGCGAAACCCTGTCAAGGAGATTCTTAACTGAATCTACCTATCACAGGTACGATATTTAATATCGTATAACGGTCTTCACCGACTGGAGGTAAAACGCTACCGATTTAGGACGAATGTCAAAGCCATTCAGTCCCTGTCTATGTTTTGTCTCGAGAAGGTGGCGTCACGGTGTACTCAGCTGTGACAATCCGTCAATTTATAGTTGATATTTTATTCTCAAGTATTATTTAAAAACATTATTTTAATGTTATATTATGAACTCACTTATTTTTGGGAAGAAATTTGGATTTATGTCTTGAAGTAGCATCGACTACGTCTAAACCGGAGGATTCTACGTTACGTGCTTACGTTTACATACACCGTCTTTGGTGACAGTCTGATATTTCAGGAAATAAATTTATCCGTGAATATTATTTTGAGATTTTAAATTTGTGTTGGTTCATAAACTCACAAATTTACGAGAAGAGATTAGGACTTACGATTATAATTTAACGTCCTTTACGACTAAACCGGAAACCTTAGGATTACGTATTTACGTTTTTGAACTCCGTTTTTGATGAGACAATTTTTATTAGATTCGTTTTGTGCCGTTGATTCATAATTTATAAAAACGTTTTTCGTAAAACGACCCGAGGGCACACAAATCGAGGAAACTAGAATCGAGGAGTACCCGTAAATTAGTGGGATGGGACAAGTTTTACACTTGCCCACCCCACTATGTGTGGCGTCCAACATAAGCTAACACACCTCAAAGGTGTCAACTTATTATGTAAAGGAAGGACACATGTCCTCTTCCTTTGACCAACATCACAAAAACCACTAGCTAGCTATTTGAAACCATTTCTCACATTTAGATACATGCAAAAACCACACATATCTCTCTCTCTTTGGCTCTCTTGGCCGTCCACCACCACCACCCATAAACCACCACCATTTGATCAATTTTAACCACAAACCATGTGTTATCTACACATATGGTGAAGAACCTTTGAAGCCTTGATGATTGGAGGTGATTCTAACATCCAAGGAGGTGATTTGATGATGTCCAAGGGCTGATTTCTACATGAAGTTTACAAGTATTGGTGTCCATGAAGATTGGTGTTGATCTACCATAAGTTCTTCCATCAAAATCCATGTCTTAATCACAACCTACATCATCTTGGTGGTATAAAGATTGTTCTTCCCATCCTCTTATTATTTTGATTATGTAATCATGTATTTTCTTTCTTATTGTATATGTATATGATGAATATATGATGATAAAATTTTTGTGTGGGGATCAAGTGTTGATAAACATGGGTAAAAAGATGAAAAACTATATGTAAAAGTGGTTAATCTTGCTTAATTTAGTAGGCTGTATAAAAACAGTAAATAACCATATGATGAACTGATAAAATGGTATAGATAAATTAATATACAGTAAGCTATGAGTCTTGTACACATGTGAGAGTTGGCCATACAATGGAATCATTATAATGAGTGAGATATGATCAAAACAAGTTTAGAGTACAAATCTGACTACAATGTTTTGGACGAATTTTATAAAATACTTAGAAGTTGATTCATCAGTAGCTATAAAGGAATGAAATGAAGAAAATATCATGTAGTTTCTGTGATAAAGATTTGGGCTTCTATCTCCATATAGAACTCTAGATATGGCTGTTTTGGTGAACATGAAATTTGAAATCAGATTTGTATAATAAAAACTTATATAAAATAAGCACTCACTTATATATTTATAAAATATATACACATGAAAACCCACTAGTTGATAATAATTATAATAAAAAGAGTTATATAAATATTGATATTAAAATGGGATACGTTATATAAATTGTAAATATAAATGTTTTTCCAAAGTTATAAAACTATATAACTAAATTTTACGTCTTTTCGGCTAATACCGTAAAATTAACGTTTTTCGTCAATTAAAACTTAGACTATCGGAACCGTCTAATGTAAACTTTTTAAAAGTTATATACTGATATATAAGTACTTAATACAAGTAAAAACCGATAAAACCCGAACTATATAACATACGGACATTAACAGGCTAAGTTAGAGTTATTGGACTATAAACCCGACTAGTTGGTAAAACACTTATAAACTTACTTATTGGGCTTAACCCATTTGGGCCCAACATGTAAAGTATAAATACTGATAATACAAGTATAAAATGGATTAATACAAGTTAATGGACTTATAATAGGCTTATTGGACCTAAAACATGTAAATATGTAAAACTAGTAAACTAGTATAAAAGTTATCAATACATAACACTAAAATGAGTAAATGAGAATATGTAAACCCACTTGATCATCATCATATATATGAAATCATCATATGTATATATAATTGTTATTTTGATAAAGCCATTGGACAAGAGTCTAAGACGAGTATTATTTGTCTAGGTTTCTGTGATTGAAGCACGTACCGTACATCTGAATTGCTGATAACCCGCTTTCCCACATCAACGTGAGTTCATAGCCTCACACTCTTTTAAATGTTTTTATGAAATGTTTCATAAACCCGCGAGGGAGATAACATGTTAGTTTTAATAAAAATAGGACACCAGTTGTCCCGATTGTTTGTTTATTGATTTGGACTCGAATGATTGTATGACCCGATGAATGATTATATGACCCGATGTATGAGATAAAATGGATTATTAAAGTTAGGTTATGTCACTAAAAGTCCCATTAACATGAATTGTGAACTACCGGTATTTGGTAGACGCTTATGCATATAATAGTACTATTTGGGGACGATCACCCCAGTTCGCGCCTTGACGGTTGATCCCCGTCGTGCCACATTGATTGGTAAGTGAATTTATGTATGACAAAATTTACACAAGCGTGATTATTGTGACGAAACGCTAACTTAGATGGGCAAATTGAGTTTAGGGCTAGCTACCCGTTGTTTGTTGTAGTAAGGTAGCAATGTCACGCGACTTATAATAATCCAATTAACGAAATACTGCTATACGCACCAAATTACAATATATTGCCTGACTAGCAATACGGGGTCATATTATTGATAATATGTTTGTGTTTTAGTTTTACATAACCATATTCATATAACGGTTTTTATTTAACTTTATACAACGTTATAAAACGTATTGTATGATGTTTTTGCGACTTTGGTTCGTAACGATTTTGAAGGCAAAAGCCTATATTATGATTTTAGATAAGGATTTGTATAAAATGACTTTGGCTATTTTATGGCCTATTACAAAGATTTGTATAAAATGATTTTTTGTAATAATTATATACCGATGATATATTGATGGTTTCATTAAACTCTATGAATTTACTCGGCGCTATCGCTGACCTTTTATTTTAACATGTTTTATCTCAGGTACTTGAAGGTAATTCTCGGGAAGACGACAAGAATTCATGGCCCGCACTTAAATGACAATTTCCATTCAAATGCTTTGTAAAACCTGTATAAAATACAATGACTTGGGACCTATGTAAATTTGATATTTATGAATGGAAATGCTTTTATTATTAAACGACGTGATTTTTAAGCGTTGTCTATGATGTGAGTAATGTGTTATCCCGTAACACCAACGAGTCTTCCGCTGTATTGAATTGTATAAATTTGGGGGTGTTACAATTTGGTACCAGAGCTCTCGTTATAGAGAACGAAAGATTTTTAAAACCAAGGTTTTGAATAAAATATTTCAAAATCTTTTAACTATAAACATTTTTCTCAAAATGTCTAAAAATCTTTTGACTATAACGGTGCCGAAGAATTTCCGAGTTACCGACAAGGCCAGACTGAGAAGTGTTATTTTAATATATATATAACTTGGATTATATATATATATATATATATATATATATATATATATATATATATATATATATATATATATATATATATATATATATATATATATATATATATATATATATATATATATATATATATATATATATATATATATATATATATATATATATATATATATGATGTAATTTGATTACATGATTGTTTGATGATTATTTTAATATTTATACGAGGTATTTATACGACGTAGATTGTCACAAGGAACCCTAAATTCCCTAGTAAATTAATCAAAGCTATTCCCATAGGAATTCTAGCTATTCTTGATCTAAACCAAGTTGCGGATATTTATGATCCCAACAAAATGGTTGATATTCGTAGAAATGTAGATATTAGTTGATTGTGATATTGAAGAAGAATTGGCAAGATTAAAACTGATATCGATGTTATGACGATCTTTTCTTATAGAGTGGAGTTTGACAAAACGTTACCACCTAGAAAGATGTCATCTGATTCGTTGTCACCCAATTCTTAAATTTGAAATCGAAAGGGTGAATGTTGTACTTGAGGCTGTCATTGGAAACATTACCCAAAAGCCTCATGCCACTAGCACCTTTCCGAGAAGTCTAATTGAATGTGTGAGTCATTTCATACTAGTGACTCATTTGATAATTATTGTTGGAAAGAGCTATAGGATTGGAAATTAAGTGTTGATCATATCGAGATTTTATTTCCCTATTAATGTTTATAAATAAGGTTGAAAGTATTGGAAAATGAGGTAGGATGTTGCATTAAGTATAAGTTGATTGAAACTTGAATAAAGTAAAATTTAACCCATACGGAATATGATACTGTTAAGAGGAAGTCGTTAAGTTCTGTGATTGAATTATAAGGTTTTAAATGATTGTTGGTTCGTGTTAAGGGTTGTTCCTAGACCATTGTCCACTAACGAGGATGCCCAGTGTCCAAGAAATAAATTGAAGAAATCTTCTTCTGAACTAAGACCGATGGATCTTCTGGGACATGTGGAGCACCTAATGACTCTTGTAGATTAGTATTCATTGTGGTATCTTTTAAAAATAATCCCTAACATAACTGAGACATCAGTTGGTAGGATGAGTTCATGGAATTGTATGACATAGTGACACATAATGTGTTACGGTACAATTTTGACTTGTTTGTGATTAATGAAAAGACTACCTTTGATTTCTAAATTCTACATGTATCGATGTTATCTATCCTTTATTGCTTCATCCTAATGTTCACATTAGTGATGCAACCATTGACCAAGTACTCATCTTGATTTGAGTTACGTTGTAGATTATTCTTTTTGAGTGCCATCGAGATCATGAACCTCATGATTATTTGGCTAAGCTCATTTCCTATTATATTGTAGTTAGTTCTTGGTGAACAACTTTTCATCACTCTTTTGCAGATCACTAATTGTTTTTATAAGTTAAAATAGTATTCCTTGAGAAAAATTGGGTTTTCATCACCATATGGATTATTTAAAGTGAGACTTATAAATAATCGTTATCGAAATGAGGTTGTTTATAAAACACCTTGGAAAACTTAATTGTTTTCATAACAAAGAAAATCTTTGAAAATTTATTTTTGATTCTTATTTAAGAATTAAGCATGAAAATGTTTTTATTATAAACATGATGATAAAATTTTGACGAACTGAGTATTGCATCGTTAATCTTGAAATTGTATATAGTTGCGCGCCTACATACAATTTGGAAGGGACCATGCAAGACTGATTAGTAGTCACCATGAAATTATTACTAAACACTAAATTTTCTTTGAAGATTGTGAAAGAATAAATTTTATGAGATCTGCAAGAAGTGAAAAATAGGGACATAGTGTTAGGGATACCTACATATGTGCCTCTAGCATCTATTCTTTTGAGTTGAATTTACTCATCTGTGAAAATTGTCTTTATTGACAATTGATATTCCCCTCCTTAACCCATTCTCCCGTGGTGAGATTCTTTGAAGAAGTATCTGATTACCGAGTGTTGATACCCGACTGGATGTATCGACATTCCTATCATTTCTTTTGATTAGATTTCATTTGAATGACCTAGGTAACGATCTGAGGAGCTTTCGAATGCGTACTCAAATTATGAAAACATGGGATATACTCATATTCGTTAATGTTTTCGTCTGTATCTGATTTGAAATTCTCTCGCATAGATCATGCGTTGACCTTACTCTTTTAAGGTTAGTTATGTATCCAGATATCCTTGAATTTGTGAAGGATTATGAGTTATTATTAGTCTTTTGAGAAGTTCACATCTTATCAACGGTAATGAAACTAGAAAGTTGATAATTCCAGTAGAATGGATTGATTGATTATGACATGACGACATTGTCTTAATTGATGGGAACTCGAATAGAATTCCCCTAAATGATAAGATGTTGATTATCAAAAGTGATCTAAATAATTCTTGATGGATGACCATATCCTGCATTTTGACTTGAAATTATACCGTGAATGGTTGTGAATTAGTCATAGATATTATAATCTAGAAAGAACCTAATATGAATTTATAAAAAGATGTTTCTGTTCTCTGAAACTTTAGGAGGTATTTGCTGGTGAATTACCTAGACTTTCGCCATTAAGGCAAGATAGAATTTGGTATTGATTCTATTCCCGGTGCTGCACCTGTGGCATGTGCACTGTACGTCAGCACCATCTGAATTAAAGGAATTACCGTACAACTGAGAGAGATGTCGGAGAAGACTTTTATTCTACCAAGCTCGTCATCATGAAGGGCTATAGTGTTATCATTCCTTATGTTTATTGATTACCGTAAACTAAGTAAATTGACGATTAAAATCTATATCCACTCCCCTAGATGATAGATTGTTCGATCATTTACAAGGTTCTAGCGTATGTTCTAAAGATTTTATCCACGACATGGTTATCATCAACTTCGCATCCGCGAAAAAGATTATCTATTCCAATCACTACATCCAGAACTTGTAATAAACATTATGAATTTCACGTGATGTCGTTTGGATTGGCTAATACACCTGTAGCATTCATAAATTTGGTGAATCACGTGTGTAGGCTGTAATTTGATAAATTCATGCTTGTGATCATTAAGGACTATTTGTTTGTTTAAAAGTACAAGAAGGAGTTAATAATTATTTATAAACTGCCCTGAATTGGCCGAGCAATGAAAACCTGTACCTTGAATAATTAACAAGTGATTTAAGGCTTAATCCTTTACATTATTTGACCATGTGATTAATAAGATAATGGAATCTATAATGACTTTTCAAAGATTAGAGCCATTAAGGCTTTGGGTTTTACTAAAAAGAAAAATGGAAATATGTTTTGACAGATATTTTATCAAAGAAATTTTTAAGGGATTATTTCCTTATACACAAATCATTTAACTAAACTCCTGTTTAGGGGTAAATGTTTGTGTATACCTCAAGACAACCTAATAGGGATTGAGGAAACCGTTAAACCATGACTTAAAATTTGAAACGACAATTTTTGCTTTTCAACTAAGAAAATTTTTACCAAAGAATAAACGAAGGTTTTTCGTATATTTACGGATCTTACTAATTATTTTTGATAAATCAACAAAAATTTTGTTAATTAAATTCAAATTTATTTTGAACATTTTTATATAATTGGACAATAACCTTTTGCGTTTACGTTTCATAAAAATTAAATATTTATTATTTAATTTCTTGTAGTAATTATCGACGCTTTAAACGTTGGATTGAGCAAAACTGATATAAAAAAAACAATGATAGTTGAGACGAAACTAAAACTTGGAAAATATAAAGAAAGAATTTATGAGTAAATTGTGGACATGATAATTATTTCATCAGGAAAGATGAATATAAATACTGACGCATTATGTAAAAAGGATAAAGAATCAATTAGAATGTGTTCCTTAGTAATAACTGTGCAAATAAATTACCGAGTAATTTAAAATATAGCCGATTTTTATAAGAAGGATAATATATATAGATAATAAAAAGGGGTTCGCAGCTAATGTGAACCATTAGAATTGAGAAGCCAATGGCGTTAAATGTATAAAAGGCCACTTGTGGTTGCCTAAATATGGAGGTTTGTGAGATTTAGTTATGTGGGGATCTCATAAGATTAAGTATTATATTTATGTCATTTCTGACTAAAAGTATCTTTGTCTGAAGAAGTTGTACTGATGGCAAATTATGAAGGCAGACATTGCCTCATACATTAGTAAACGTCTAACTATTACAAAGGTCATCATCTGAATTTGTTTCGATTTGGGTAATCGTCGACAGACTGGCCAAATCTGCTAATATCATTCTCATTAATGATAAATTCTCGATGAAGAAATTGACTCTTTATGTTTAAAGGAGTTGTGTAAACATAGTGTTCCTGTATCGATTATCTCTATCAAGATCCTCGCTTCGCATCGAATTTCTAGAGATTCGCTCAGAAGTCATTGGGAACGAACCTTGATGAGAATACTGTTTACCACCCAAATCAAAGGGACGAGGTAAAGTAATGATACAAAACACTATAAGTGCTGTTTTATGCTTGAATAATTGACCTTTGGTAATAAACCGTATAACCGCTTTCCTTAGGAAAGATTATCATTGATAATTATCGTATTAAGATCGAGATCGAATCTTGTTAGGATCTAAATATTAGAGCATCTATAAGCAGGAGTTGGGATGATGACACCCGACATACACCCATTGTGAGTTGGACATGTCTTTTAGGTTTAAGGTTTCCTATGATGGCGAACCTAACCTTACAAAATACTTGACCCACGAGACCTGAAATGATTGATGAAATTAGGATCTGATTATTGACTGCCGGTAGTGGGCAGGAGGTTATGTGAATATGAAATGTAGATCATGAAGTGCCAGATGGGTAGCGAAGTTATGCCAAAAATTTTAACCATGGAAAAATGAATTGATGATCTGAAAAGATCATGGGATATAAGTCCCCGTTGTATGGGACCATTGAGATGATGTAAAAGATTGGTTTGAAAGGCATATAAGCTGGATCTACCCTAGGACTTCAAGGGCTGCGTGAATTATGTTTCGTATATCGAACTTGATAAAATGCCTATCAAGTGAAAATCTGACTATTCCTTAATGAAGTTTAGATCGGCGAAAAGTTACATTCATCAAAAACCCGTGAACATCATGGATAGAGAAAGTTAGTCAACATTAAGCCTGATCTTATTCCCATAGTTATGTTTGATGAAACTCGCGTATTGTAATGAATTACACTTTTGAGAAAAGACCGAATGTGGAGGAAATACCCACATGGCTTTAACTCTATAAGAAGCGAGTAGTAAGATAAGATGATCTTTGAGGACAAAGATCCTGTTTAGGGGTAAATGCTATGACAATCCGTCAATTTATGGTTGATATTTTATTCTCAAGTATTATTTAAAAACATTATTTTAATGTTATATTATGAACTCACTTATTTTTGGGAAGAAATTTGGATTTATGTCTTGAAGTAGCATCGACTACGTCTAAACCGGAGGATTCTACGTTACGTGCTTACGTTTACATACACCGTCTTTGGTGACAGTCCGATATTTCAGGAAATAAATTTATCCGTGAATATTATTTTGAGATTTTAAATTTGAGTTGGTTCATAAACTCACAAATTTACGAGAAGAGATTATGACTTACGATTATAATTTAACGTCCTTTACGACTAAACCGGAAACCTTAGGATTACGTATTTACGTTTTTGAACTCCGTTTTTGATGAGACAATTTTTATTAGATTTGTTTTGTGCCGTTGATTCATAATTTATAAAAAATTTTCGTAAAACGACCCGAGGGCACGCAAATCGAGGAAACTAGAATCAAGGAGTACCCGTAAATTAGTGGGATGGGACAAGTTTTACACTTGCCCACCCCACTATGTGTGACGTCCAACATAAGCCAACACACCTCAAAGGTGTCAACTTATTATGTAAAGGAAGGACACATGTCCTCTTCCTTTGACCAACATCACAAAAACCACTAGCTAGCTATTTGAAACCATTTCTCACATTTAGATACATGCAAAAACCACACATATCTCTCTCTCTCTCTCTTTGGCTCTTTTGGCCGTCCACCACCACCACCCATAAACCATCACCATTTGATCAATTTTAACCACAAACCATGTGTTATCTACACATATGGTGAAGAACCTTTGAAGCCTTGAAGATTGGAGGTGATTCTAACATCCAAGGAGGTGATTTGATGATGTCCAAGGGCTGATTTCTACATGAAGTTTACAAGTATTGGTGTCCATGAAGATTGGTGTTGATCTACCACAAGTTCTTCCATCAAAATCCATGTCTTAATCACAACCTACATCATCTTGGTGGTATAAAGATTGTTCTTCCGATCCTCTTGTTATTTTGATTATGTAATCATGTATTTTCTATCTTATTGTATATCTATATGATGAATATATGATGATAAAAATGTTGTGTGGGGATCAAGTGTTGATAAACATGGGTAAAAAGATGAAAACTATATGTAAAAGTGGTTAATCTTGCTTAATTTAGTAGGCTGTATAAAAACAGTAAATACCCATATGATGAACTGATAAATTGGTATAGATAAATTAATATACAGTAAGCTATGAGTCTTGTACACATGTGAGAGTTGGCCATACAATAGAATCATTATAATGAGTGAGATATGATCAAAACAAGTTTAGAGTGCAAATCTGACTACACTGTTTTGGACGAATTTTATAAAATACTTAGAGGTTAATTCATCAGTAGCTATAAGAGAATGAAATGAAGCACATATCATGTAGTTTCTGTGATAAACATTTGGGCTTCTATCTCCATATAGAACTCTAGATATGACTGTTTTGGTTAATATGAAATTTAAAATCAGATTTGTATAATAAAAACTTATATAAAATAAGCACTCACTTATATATTTATAAAATATATACACATGAAAACCCACTAGTTGATAATAATTATAATAAAAAGAGTTATATAAATATTGATATTAAAATGGGATATGTTATATAAATTGTAAATATAATTTTTTTCCAAAGTTATAAAACTATATACCTAAATTTTACGTCTTTTCGGCTAATACCGTAAAATTAACATTTTTCGTCAATTAAAACTTAGACGATCGGACCCGTCTAATGTAATCTTTTTAAAAGTTATATACTGATATATAAGTACTTAATACAAGTAAAAACCGATAAAATTGTGGAAACCTTAGTTTCCGGATCTTTGAAGCTACTAGGAATGCATCATGTTCATATGATTAGATAATCAAAGCGGAATTAGAACATAACACATTAACAAGGTGTTTAGGGCACAAGAACATGAATTAAAACAAAAGGATTGTTAAATATATTAATAATTAACAACCACTAGACGTGTATACATTGAATCCCACGTCTAGTGCATACACGCTTTTAGGTTTACATTGTGAATGAAAGTATGAATAAAACCTAAGACCCTTGGTTCCTTTTATAGTATAAGGATTAGGGTTTACAAGAGATAATAACAAATAAACAAGTAAATCTTCTATTTAAATAAACTTATGCAGAATATATCTTGCATGTTTATCTAAATAGAAGCTTCCAAAAGCTTCTTGTCTACGTTTCTATCAACTCTTAAATTGCATGTGACAATGCTTGGATTGCACACGACAACTCTTGAGCCAACAACGCTTAGTTTGTTCTTGTCAACACTTGAATTGCTCTTGACAACGCTTAGACAATATCTTCATGTTTTCTTCGTTTTTGAGTTTCTGCCACATCAACTTTTTGACCCAACAATCTTCCCCTAGTTGATGTTGGCAAAACTCTATGTGTATCTCTTGTAAGTTGTACAAGATCTTCAAATTGCTTCCCCTCAAGTGTAGCATGTATATCTTCCCCTTTTTGTCACATCAACAGGGAAGTAAACAATGTATGCAATCTTTAAAGATTCTCCAAATGTAGCTCTATGTAATGATCTTGAAGAAAAATAAATAAAGTATTCTTGATGTAGAAGTAGAATAACCCAACCTTGTGTTCCATGTCTTGCACTATCCATGTGACGTCGAACTTATACTCATGGTACAAAGTATAAGTAGACCTCGATCCCTTGTCAATATTCTCATCCTTTGTGAGACACTGAGCACGATAATGTAACTCCTTCAAGTGTTATGACAAGTCTTCGTCACCAACCATGTAAGCACGAACAAGTTATTGCTAAGTCAATGGCTCACATCCACAACTTAACAATATGATAAAACACAAACTCGCGAAAATCTTCTTCAATCATCAAACTTACCATAAGAATTCTTCCCCTTAAGCTAACACCTCTTCATGATGAATTTGAATGAAATAACATCTTCATACCATATGTAAAAGTTTCGCAACGGATAACTCTTTCACAAGGTTATCCCGATTACATAATCTAAAATATCCATCAAATTCTTCATGAAATGTTGCTAACTTACTTAAAAATCATTAATCTCTTTTAAAAATATCTGAGCCATAAATATCAACATGATATTTTGAATAAAACAGAGATTCCATGTACCTTCGTCTGTATATTCCTCCTTTTTGTGTGCTCAAAACGTACCAATTTTCTCAAACAGTAGCAATCATTGTGTTGTCCAACATCCTTCTTTATCCAATATCTTGGTCAGATGTATTATCCAATATCGGACAATACCTATCAGCGCTTGGATTAACATATATCGGACAACACTGTCAAAGCTGTCAGCGTTGAGTTATTCTGTCAGCGTCAAAATATTACTTGTCAGCGTCTCTTCAATAAACCTCGTCAGCGTCTCAAGCAATAAACCTCGTCAGCGTCATCTCAAACATTGTCAACGTCAACCATCAACGTTTTAAACAATAAGTGAAGATATAAATTGTGAACGCTAAAATACATCCTTTTGCTTCATCCAATCATATCCTTAGAACCATGTGAACACACCAATTTTCCTCCAATAAAAAAACTTGCATCGTGTGAACACAAATGTGGAAACTGGATATCACGTTATATCTTGACAATTACTCTTTGATCGTGTGAACGCAAGTTTCTCTACCAATAAGAAAAAATTGCATCATGTGAACAGAATCAACGTAGTTTAAGCAATACTCGTTTTTTTTTCTTTCTGAATAATTCCAACGAATATCCACTTGAATCATGCCACGAATATAATCACAATAGCCCATGACCAATCAAAATACTCAAACAGTCCAATCCCACGTGATGATCACATACAATATAGAATTGATTGCAGCAATCCTCCACGTTTCTTTTGTCCTTTACGCTGTTTGAAAAACCATGAGCTGCTGCTATAAACTTGTAACTATCAAGAGATCTAGGGTTTCAAAAAGTTAAGCACCGAAACCCTAATTAGGGTTTGTAAATAAACCTTAGATCTTGAATCATAGCAGCCACAATCCTCCAGTTTTTCAACCTTAAGTTGATTGAGGTTTTGTAAAAACCCTAATCATGATTTTATGTAAAAGCTGAAAAACTGAAAATCAACTCTACAGCCAACTTCGACGCTTAATAACTTTTGATTGGGGATAAAACTCGTCAATCCCTCCGGTGGATGTTTAGATATATGTATTTAGAACACACATATAAAATTTCGTGACGATCCAACGGTTCAATCGAAAGTTATGATCTTCTAAATACTGCTGCGCACACAAAAACGTCCAGAAAAACCCTAGACGGATTTTTCTTTTCTTCACCATACACGAACACCTTGTTGGTCCTAGCATCACGAGCCACGAGGCTCTAATACCAATTGTGGAAACCTTAGTTTGCGGATCTTTGAAGCTACTAGGAATGCATCATGTTCATATGATTAGATAATCAAAGCGGAATTAGAACATAACACATTAACAAGGTGTTTAGGGCACAAGAACATGAATTAAAACAAAAGGATTGTTAAATATATTAATAATTAACAACCACTAGACGTGTATACATTGAATCCCACGTCTAGTGCACACACGCTTTTAGGTTTACATTGTGAATGAAAGTATGAATAAAACCTAAGACCCTTGGTTCCTTTTATAGTATAAGGATTAGGGTTTACAAGAGATAATAACAAATAAACAAGTAAATCTTCTATTTAAATAAACTTATGCAGAATATATCTTGTATGTTTATCTAAATAGAAGCTTCCATAAGCTTCTTGTCTACGTTTCTATCAACTCTTAAATTGCATGTGACAATGCTTGGATTGCACACGACAACTCTTGAGCCAACAACGCTTAGTTTGTTCTTGTCAACGCTTGAATTGCTCTTGACAACGCTTAGACAATATCTTCATGTTTTCTTCGTTTTTGAGTTTCTGCCACATCAACTTTTTGACCCAACAACCCGAACTATATAACATACGGACATTAATGGGCTAAGTTAGCGTTATTGGACTATAAACCCGACTAGTTGGTAAAACACTTATAAACTTACTTATTGGGCTTAAACCATTTGGGCCCAACATGTAAAGTATAATTACTGATAATACAAGTATAAAATGGATTAATACAAGTTAATGGACTTATAATAGGCTTATTGGACCTAAAACATGTAAATAGGTAAAACTAGTAAACTAGTATAAAAGTTATCAACACATAACACTAAAATGAGTAAATAAGAATATGTAAACCCACTTGATCATCATCATATATATGAAATCATCATATGTATACATATTTGTTATTTTGATGAAGTCATTGGACAAGAGTCTAAGACGAGTATTATTTGTCTAGGTTTCCGTGATTGAAGCACGTACCGTACATCCGAATTGCCGATAACCCGCTTTCCCACATAACCGTGAGTTCATAGCCTCGCACACTTTTAAATGTTTTTATGAAATGTTTCATAAACCCGAAAGGGAGATAAGATGTTAGTTTTAATAAAAATAGGACACCAGTTGTCCCGATTGTTTGTTTATTGATTTGGACCCGAATGATTGTATGACCCGATGAATGATTATATGACCCGATGTATGAGATAAAATGGATTATTAATGTTAGGTTATGTCACTAAAAGTCCCATTAGCATGAATTGTGAACTACCGGGATTTGGTAGACGCTTATGCATATAATAGTACTATTTGGGGACGATCACCCCAGTTCGCGCCTTGACGGTTAATCCCTGTCATGCCACATTGATTGGTAAGCGAATTTATGTATGAGAAGATTTACACAAGCGTGATTATTGTGACGACACACTAACTTAGATGGGCAAATTGAGTTTTGGGCTAGCTACCCGTTGTTTGTTGTAGTAAGATAACAGTGTCATGCGGCTTATAATAATCCAATTAACGAAATACTGCTATACGCACCAAATTACAATATATTGCCTGACTAGCAATACGGGGTTATATTATTGATATTATGTTTGTGTTTTAGTTTTACATAACCATATTCATATAACGGTTTTTATTTAACTTTATACAACATTATAAAACGTATTGTATGATGTTTTTGCGACTTTGGTTTGTATAACGATTTTGAAGGCAAAAGCTTATATTATGATTTTTGATAAGGATTTGTATAAAATGACTTTGGCTATTTTATGGCCTATTACAAAGATTTGTATAAAAGGATTTTTGGTAATAATTATATACCGATGATATATTGATGGTTTCATTAAACTCTATGAATTCACTCGGCGTTATCGCTGACCTTTTCTTTTAACATGTTTTATCTCAGGTACTTGAAGGTAATTCTCGGGAAGACGACAAGAATTCATGGCCCGCACTTAAATGACAATTTCCATTCAAATGCTTTGTAAAACCTATATAAAATACAATGACTTGGGACCTATGTAAATTTGATATTTATGAATGGAAATGCTTTTATTATCAAACGACGCAATTTTTAAGCGTTGTCTATGATGTGAGTAATGTGCTATCCCGTAACACCAACGAGTCTTCCGCTGTATTGAATTGTATAAATTTGGGGGTGTTACATCAACAAAGTCAAAGATTCAAAGACCACATACTCATGAAAAAAGACATATTCAACAATTAATAGCGTGAGCATGTGGATGAAGACACAACAATGCAAGTTGGCAAAGACAAGTCAAGGATAATTCGAAGATCTCAAGATCAAAAGACAAAGTCGAAAGACAACGACAAAGGCTCAAAGATCACAGGATGAAGGAAAAAGACTACTATTACACGTTCAAGACTCATTTATGGCGAGATTAGTAATCTCTACAAAATTCAAATTGACAAAGGGTAATGACCTCTTATAAAGGGTAATGACCTCTCATAAAGGGTAATGACCTCTCATTGGGGGAGATTTGTAGCCTCAAAATATTGAGTCAAACAAGAATGCTCGATCATATGTTTATTTTGTATCGTATATTAGAACGTAGTAATATGTAGTAGGTTATTCGTGTATTACGGGCTTAACTTTAAGCTAAGGTTCATTCATAAGTAACCAAAGTCCAAAAGGAAAGCCCAGTCCATTATCATATAGCCCTTCATGCCACATGTAGGCAAGACTATATAAACCACTCCTTGCATGTAAGGAGAGGTTGGATGGTCATTCTATTTTTCTTAATCTAACATTTCACAAGTTTTCACACACTTCTTTCTCTTTTCTCTCTCTAGTTTCTCTCTCTAGAATTCATCTTTTATCTACCTTTCTTTCTTCTTTATTCGTATAGAATCATCATATTGAGGGACAAAAAAATTGTTGAGTGAATCCATAGAGTTTAAAATATGTAAATCAAACACAAGTATCTGGATAAACCTTCATCTGGTAACAATTATGTGGATCAGGCATAATTATTGTTGTTATTACATAAGCTTCATGACATTGAACGTTAACATATATTTATTTCATCCCACCAACACACCTAGCCAAGTGCGTATTTTTCTCTTATACATATGCATCCGATGTGCTCCAATACGCTAGTGTTTCATTACACCTTGCGATAGCTAATCGCATCGGACTGGGCGTCACCCCGATAGATCTATCCACAGTATTAGCGTTCACTCATACCGAGTAATTAACAATTCATGGGAATGGGTCTTTTAAGGCTATAAGTGAACTGATGTAATAACATTCATCTAAGCATACAATCAGGTCTCTTGTGTTCTATTTTAGAAATAAGCATGTTATCCCCTAGCGGGTTTTATAAAATAAGAAAATAAATAAAAGCGAGGCTATGAACTCACCTTATTGAGTAAGACTTGTATACTAGAAATGAGCGCAACAATATACAACAACGATCACTAAATCAAAATCTTTGAATCTTAATTTTGTCCCGTCCTTCAAAAATTTAAATGCTTGACATTGATGAAAATATAGTTTAACATATGAGAACATACATATATATTTTTCTGGAGCTTAGCCACGTACAATTTGTAGCAAAGTCTATATACATGGCTTAATATTAGTTAATATATATGTAGCTTGATATTAGTTAAGTCCTTAGCATTCAAGGAATGCGTTGTCCATGTTTTATACAACATATACGTGTCTTCTTATATCAAATAAGTAATTTTACTTTGTTAATATTATATAGAATTTTAGTCATTGGATAATAATAAATTTGACATTTTCTCATTCAGTCACTAGCTTTGCTATTTTTGATATATCATGGCTTAGCCATGAAGTCATATACATATTATAGATATGCGTGAATAGATGTAAAAAAATTATTAGTTATTTTTTCTTTACAATGTGTAAAAGGCGGGTATTATCAAAACCTGATATTTTAAAAGTTACGCGATTTAAAAAATACCTGTAAGACACAAGAAAATAAATGCTCAATATAAAATGAAAACATCAACATTCGAAGGACATTTATATTTTGGTAATTAAATGACTTAAAATAGTTAATGCGTCAAATGAACGAACAAAACTTAAAGGTTTAACTTAAATTACTAAAAATACTTTTAAAAGAAAATAATAAAACTAAAATAAAACAAAAATTAAACGATAACAATAGAAAATATTTTTATGTCATAACGAGAAACAAACATCGATACTTAACGAATTCCTTGCCGGTTATAACCTAAACGACATTCTCACGCTAAGCTTCAAACCCTAACCTTCCTGGTTAGTCGATAAATTTAAATTTCTCAATAAAGTAAATACATAACACGTAATAGTCGAGATAAAAATAACGACCTGAAATCAACGGATTGTCACATCATCCCTGATAGGTGTGTAAACACCCATCCTTTTACCACTTAATTCTGGCTAAAACAAGACCAAAACACGTATTTAATATCATTTGTTTGGAATTATGCGTGGTTTTTGTGTTTATTGTGATTTCAGAGCTAACCGGATGAATATTAAAGAAAACATGGGATTGCACGGGTTTTATCAAGAAAAAAAAAAGACTCAGGATAAAGTCTATTGTCCAAGAGATGCAAAAGATTTGAAGTCACTGGGCCTATTCGAAGATTTATCGAAGAAAAGGACCAAAGACGGAAGATTTACATAAGTCGAAGAAACTCAATTCTATTTAACGAAGAAATTAAAAGACGAGTTGGATTTAATCGACGACAAATCCCGAATCAGAATCGAAAACGTCAACTTTTCTGAAAAGACGAGAAGACAAGAAGAAAGGGAGAAAGCCCACTCACCAACCAACCACTAGGAGTATAAATAGATTCTCCCTTCATATTTTAGGGAGCCAACTTCATTTTTCTTTTTTCCCAGGTTCTTAGGATCGGTTCATTACAAACACCATTAGGGTGTTTGGTGATTTTCATCTTTTTCCTTCAATCTTGTAACTCTTAATCATTACTCTTGTTATTTTTACATTAATCAATCAATTCCATCTTTTTATTCACCTTGCTCTTCATCATCTCCTTTTGCAAGTTCTTAAGTTTTCTTATTTGATTCAAGTTTGATCTTAAAAAGTTGTTGATTTAGTGTTTTTATTAGTGGGATTTGTTACTTATGGTATTTAAATGAGTTGTGTTTGATTTGGTAAAACCTTTTTGAGTATTGGAGTAGATTTGGATTAAAATTCGTGTCCCTTGTTCTTCTGTTACTGTTTCTGTTCTTGATCCCCATATCTTTCCGAACAAGACTTACATTCCGAATAGGCGAGTTTCTGTTTGCCTTATTCGGAATCTTTCCAACATTCCGCATAGCTTATTGGTTTCGTTTCTTATTCGGAATAGTTTATATATTCCGAATAGACTTAAGTTTCCGCATAGACTTGTTTTTCCGAGTAGGCAATTTTTCCGCATAAGAGCATCTTTCCGAATAGAGCTTGATTTTCCGCATAGGCATGTTTTTCCGAATAGCCATATTTTCCGCATAGATGTGATTTTCCGTATAGGCATGTTTTTCCGAATAGAGGTGTTATTCCGCATAGAACACTTTTCCGCATAGGGTTAACTTTTTCGCATGGTCTCTTTCTTTCCGCATAGAGGTTATTTTCCGAATAGGGGCATTTTTCCGCATAGGCTTGTTTGGCATTCCGAATAAAGGAACTTTTCGAGTAAGAAATATTTTCCGCATAGACATACATTCCGAATAGGGAATTTTCAGCTTGGGTATTTTTCATTTGCTGTTTAATTTAACTCTTTAAGTCTAACTTTACTTTTTAATAGAATAGAAAACAAAACCCATTTTTGGACACCAAGAACAAATCATTCCACCTTAAACTGAGATCAATTCGAGAGGATTCCAAGAAAACGAACTTTTTCACCACACTAAAACGCATTTATCAAATGACGCCGCTGCCGGCTCTTCTCGTTAAGATCAAAAGTTTTTTGTGAGAACTTGGATTTTGGGATCCGTTCCCCGTGAACGTTACTTTTTCACAAAAATTTTCAAAAATCCTAAAAAAATATAAAATTTTCAAAAATATAAAAAATTTAAAAACATAAAAACCAAAAATATTTTTGCTTTGTTTTCTTTTGTTCGTTCTTTTGCAGGTGTATGCGCACTCGATCCACGTCATATCAAGAGCCCGAGCCTCTCGATCACTTAGACATGGCCGGTGTACCACCCCCAAACAACATGAACAATAACAACAACAATGAGCCCCTTCCGGATAATCGCCCGATGATTGAACTGCTGCAAGCTCATGTCGATGGCAACATGGATCCAATTGTCATACCTCCAATTGCCGCCAACAATTTCGAGCTCAAGTCAGGCTTTATCCAAATGGTCTCTGCTCAACCATTCTTGGGACGCACCATTGATGATCCACACGACCACATAAAAAGATTTTTGCAACTCACCAACACGGTCAAGTTCAATGGGGTTCCACAAGAGGTTATAAGGTTACAACTTTTTCCCTTTTCTTTAGAGGGACAAGCCCGGCATTGGCTTGCTAAGGAACCGCCACAGAGTATTATCTCGTGGACGGATTTGGAAACAAAGTTTATCAATTACTTTTTTCCACCCTCTCGTACTACCGCTTTGCGGAATGAGATTATAAACTTTGAACAAAAGTACGATGAGTCGTTCAGTGAATCTTCGGATCGTTTTAAAGATCTTTTAAGAAAATGCCCACAACATGGTTTTACCAAAGTACATCAAATTAATACTTTTTACAATGGTTTAAGCATGAGTGACCAAGATTCATTTAACAGTGCCTCAGGGGGTAATCTATTGGCTAAGACTTCCAATGCTGCTTGGGACATCATTGAGAATAAATCTCGTGTGCAAACCAAGAGTATTCGGACCAATGTTGCTAGTGCTAGCACTAATGACAGCGACAAGCGACTTGACAAAATCACCACCCTTCTTGAATCGCTTGTCACCCACACCGTCAGCAACAACAACAGCAACAACGCCAAAAACGCTCAAGTGAACTCTGTGAGCCAACCTTGTGAGATATGCGGTGGTCCTCACTCTTACACAACTTGTACCGCCACCCAAGATTACCCTGCAGAGAATGTGAATGCGGCATATGGCACCTATCCACAACCTGCTTATCAAGCTAGACCTCAAGGTGACCGTAACTTGCTTAGCTACCGCAGCAACAACTATCTTTCACCACCTGGTTTCCCTCCTGCCAACCCAAACCAACAACAAAACCTTAATCGCCCTCCTCAACAACAACAACAACCTCGACAACCATACATCCCACCTCACAAGTAGCAACAACCACCTCAACGAAACAACCAAGTCTACCAACAACCTGCTTACCAACCACCTGCATACAATGCTCCTCCCAACCAACCCACCGCTCTTCACCAAGAAGTGGAAACTTATATGAGGACTAACGATGCGATAGTGGGAAATCTTCAGAGAGAGGTGCTCAACCTGAAAGCAGACTTGGTCAAGCAAGGAAACGATTTGAGAGCAGATATGAGAAATACGTTGGATAGCCAAACTAATGATCTGAGGAACATGATGGCTAGTTTCTTCCAAAGTAGTCAACCCTCTTCTTCGGGTACTCTTCCGAGTAACACCATTGCGAACCCAAGAGGGGAGATGAAAGCAATCACCACTCGAAGTGGCAAAGGTACCAAGGAACCCGAGCTTCCTATACCTCCACCGGTGGTTGTGACTAAGGAGAACGAGTCACCGGCTCCTATTCCTCATTCTTCTCCTTCCCCAAATTCTCCACCTCTTCCTTCTACCCCTCCTCCACCAGTGGTTGTGAGTGCTCCTATTCTCCCAAAGCCTTCCTCTTCTTCCAATATACCTTATCCATCTAGGTTGAGGAAAGAGAAGCAAAAGAGCAAGGATGATATTCAGGTTTCTAACTTTCTTAAAATGTTTAAACAACTGAATTTCAATATCTCCTTCGCTGAGGCTCTCGCTCACATGCCCAAGTATGCCAAAATGTTTAAAGATCTTCTGAGCGACAAGGAAAAGCTCCTCGATATTTCCAACACCCAACTTAATGAGAACTGCTCTGCAGTACTCTTAAGGAAATTACCAACCAAGCTTGGTGATCCGGGTCGTTTCCTTATCCCTTGCAATTTCCCGGGAGTAGAGAATTGCATGGCCCTAGCCGATCTAGGTGCCAGTATTAATCTCATGCCTCTAAGTGTTTGGAAGCAATTATCTCTCCCAGAGCTAGTCCCCACCAAAATGACTTTGGAATTAGCCAACCGTACAGTTGCTTATCCTGTGGGGATAGCCGAAGACGTCATTGTAGGAGTCGACAAATTCACCTTTCCTGCCGATTTTGTTGTCGTCGACTACGAGATGGACCCCCGTGTGCCACTCATTGTTGGTCGTCCATTCTTGAGGACCGGTCGCACTCTCATTGATGTTGAAGCCGGTGAGCTTATCATGAGAGTGGGTGACGATAAAGTAGTCTTCAACATGGGAAAGCTTTCTAAACAGACTTATTCTTACGAGAGTGTTAATTGTATTGACGTTCTTGATGAGGCTTGTGAAGAACACTTCAAGGATGCTTGTAAAAATATTCCTACCTCTCTTCCCAATGTTGAGACCGTTTCCTCTATGGACTCATCACTATCTCTATTTGGAGAAAGTGATTTCCTTTGGAAAGATTTGGAAGCCACCTTGGAAGATGTGAAGCAAGACAATGACGATTCTACTGCCAATTGGGATGACGATCTCAGTTTCATTGCAAACCTCCTCAGAGAAGACAATCCTTCCCCTCCATCTCCCACTCTTATTGCTATCGAGACTCCGACTTCGAATACGCCTCCCGTCGACAATCCTCCGGATTTGGAACTTAAGGAGTTGCCACCCCATCTTGAGTATGTATTCCTCGAAGAAGAGAAGAAGTCGCCAGTCATCATTGCTAAGGATTTGAAGGATGAAGAGAAAGCCCGACTTGTCGCTGTGTTGAAAGATCATAAGAAGGCTATCGCTTGGAAGATTTCTGATATTCGTGGAATTGATCCTCACTTCTGCACACACAAAATTTTCATGGAGGACGAATTTAAGCCCACAATTCAAAGCCAACGAAGGGTGAATCCAAAAATCCATGAAGTCATCAAAACAGAGGTTATCAAACTTCTTGATGCGGGTATGATTTACCCTATTTCGGATTCACCATGGGTTAGTCCAATCCATTGTGTGCCCAAGAAGGGCGGAATAACCGTTGTTCCCAACGAACACAACGAGTTAATTCCCACTCGTCTCGTTACTGGGTGGAGAGTTTGTATAGACTACCGCAAACTCAATGATGCCACAAGAAAGGATCATTTCCCTCTACCTTTTATGGACCAAATGCTTGAACGATTAGCGGGTAATGAATATTATTGCTTTCTTGATGGTTTCTCGGGTTATTTTCAAATACCCATCGATCCTCAAGATCAAGAGAAGACTACATTCACTTGTCCCTATGGCACATTCGCTTACAAAAGAATGCCTTTTGGCTTATGTAATGCGCCCGGGACTTTCCAAAGATGTATGCTAGCTATCTTCCATGACATGGTTGAACAAACCATGGAAGTCTTCATGGATGATTTCTCGGTCTTCGGGGATTCATTCTCTTCTTGCCTTGCCAATTTGGAACGTATGCTAAAGAGGTGCGAAGACACTCGCCTTGTTCTGAATTGGGAAAAATGCCATTTTATGGTAAAAGAAGGCATCGTGCTGGGACATAAAATTTCCAAAGCCGGTCTTGAAGTAGACCGTGCTAAAGTCGATGTTATCGCAAAGTTGCCTCCACCTTCAACCGTGAAGGGTGTGAGAAGTTTTCTGGGTCATGCGGGCTTCTACCGTCGATTCATCAAAGATTTTTCTCAAATCGCTCGCCCGATGACCCACCTCTTGGAAAAAGATACTCCTTTTATCTTTTCTAAAGAGTGCCTTGAAGCCTTCAACTCGCTTAAGGATAAGCTTACTAAGGCACCCGTCTTAGTTACCCCTAATTGGGAGCTACCCTTTGAGTTGATGTGCGATGCTAGTGATTTTGCTATTGGAGCGGTTCTTGGACAAAGAGTGAACAAACACTTCCAACCGATCCATTACGCTAGCAAGACAATGACTGGGGCACAATTGCATTATACGACAACCGAAAAAGAGCTTTTAGCTGTTGTCTATGCTTTTGAAAAATACCGCCCCTATCTTGTCCTTTCCACCACCATCGTGTATACCGATCATTCCGCGCTGAAGTACTTGTTGACAAAGCAAGATTCCAAACCAAGACTTCTTCGCTGGGTTTTGCTGCTCCAGGAATTTAAAATCGAAATTCGTGATAAAAAAGGAGCAGAAAACTTAGCCGCGGACCATCTTAGCAGACTTGAGGATCCATACCAAGGGGATCATCCGAACAAAGAAATCAATGATTCTTTCCCCTTGGAGACCTTAATGTCTATAAACTCGAAGCCGAATGAAACCCCGTGGTTTGCGGACTTTGCAAACTACTTGGCGGGTGGAATTCTCAAGGAAGGGTTGACGTCTCAACAAAAGAAGAAGTTCTTCACCGACATTAAGACTTACTTTTGGGACGACCCTTACCTATTCAAATAATGTGCCGACCTGATTATTCGTCGATGTGTTGATGGACCGGCAGCGTCTGAAATCCTTGATGCTTGCCACAAAGGACCCACCGGTGGTCACTTTGGTCCCAACTACACCGCTAAGAAAGTGTTTGATTCGGGATTTTATTGGCCCTCCATATATCGTGACGCTCACAATATGGTTAAACGATGTGATGTTTGCCAAAAGCAAGGCAAAATCACACATAAAGACGAGATGCCTCAGAATTTCATACAGGAATGTGAAATTTTTGATGTGTGGGGTATCGACTTTATGGGGCCATTCCCTTCTTCTAAAGGAAACAAATACATCCTTGTAGCCGTTGACTACGTTTCAAAGTGGGTTGAAGCCAAAGCTTTACCCACTAATGACGCAAGGGTGGTTTGTAACTTTTTGAAAGCTCTATTCGCTAGATTCGGTGTGCCTCGCGCCATTATTAGTGATCGTGGGACTCATTTCTGCAATGACCAATTTGCTAGAGTCATGGCTAAGTACGGTGTAAATCATCGTCTTTCCACAGCCTACCACCCACAAACTAATGGCCAGGCTGAAATATCCAACCGAGGACTGAAGCGAATTCTGGAAAGAACCGTGGGAGAGCATCGTGCCGCATGGGCTGATAAACTTGATGATGCTTTGTTGGCCTTCCGTACTGCTTACAAGACCCCGATCGGTTGTACGCCTTATCGTCTTGTGTACGGGAAAGCGTGCCACCTCCCCATTGAGTTGGAGCACAAGGCTTATTGGGCCTTGAAGTGGGCTAATTTTGATATAAACAAAGCCGGTGACCTACGCAAGATCCAACTCAATGAGCTGAATGAACTTCGGAATGAGGCTTATGAAAATTCTTTGATCTATAAGGAAAGAACTAAGCTCATTCACGACTCTAAGATTAAGAACCGAGAGTTCCATGTTGGAGACAAAGTCTTACTTTTTAACTCTCGGTTGAAAATCTTTTCGGGCAAGCTCAAATCTCGTTGGTCCGGCCCATTCACCATTGCCCAAATTTTTCCATATGGTACTCTCGAGCTCGCTCAACCTGATGGACCGAATTTTAAGGTGAATGGCCAACGAGTGAAGTTGTACTTTAGTGAGGACACCTCTCAGGAGGTGCTTCCATCCCTCACCACGTTCCCCATGAACTAATTTTGGGTCGAGTCAGGCTCGTGACTCGGTTATAAAAAACAAGCGCTCCTCGGGAGGTAGCCCGAGTATCTATCCCTTTAACCCCCTAAGTGTAGGGGAGGACCTATTTTGGTCGTTTGTGTTTGTGTGGTGATGTGCTTACAGGGATAACTACACTCTTGGAATATTTGAAGAACCGTGCTCCCGTGTTATCCGAAATCCCGGTTCTATCTCTCAACTATCGTGATTCAATTTTCTTCATACTCACATTTGAAATTGATCACTTTAGTCGTCTCTTCCTTAACTTAAGTTAACCAACGTGCACAATGTCATAAGTGTAGGGGAGACTTTTCCCACATGCTTAAACATTGAGGACAATGTTTATCTTAAGTGTAGGGGGGACTTCTATCGAAGTTTTAAGTGGACTTTTCCATGAAAATGCCTTCATTTAACCGGAAAATCATATTTTTCAACATTTTTCAAATTTTTTATTAACTTTGGCCATTTAGTCGTAATTTTTAAAGTTTTATCGTTACTTCCATATGTATATATCCCGCAATAAAGTCAAAATTATTAATAAAGTGGTGTAGCTAGTTTAGAAATCTTTGACGTATTAGGCCCGTTGCGTTTATTTTGACTCAACCCGAATAGACTTATCCAAGCTTATTCTAGCTAGTATCCTTAACCATGTAGACCTTAATCGGTTTATTAGGCTAAGTATCCACGAGTCTCATTACTTGAGATTTTAAATTGTGGAGGACGAGAAATGATAGAGTCAATTATAAGTCGGTATTCTTGCGCAAGCTCACTTGGTGTAATTATTTGCCTATTCTCCCATCACTTGCTAATAATTTATCTGCAATAAGTAAGGTCGTACGATTTGAAAAGTTACTTAGCTTCTAGCCCAAGATCGTTTAAAAGTTGCTCGGTAATGATAAGAGTTCATAGCCAAGGCATAACTTATGAAGCGGGGCGCGAAGATTGGCGAGTCCGAAAAGGCCCTAACAAGGCATGAGGATTCAATTTTATTGCTGAAGATCCAAAGTGATGTGAAAAGCATTATTCCCAAAATCAAAATGAAGGATCAAGACTCACGACGAAAAGCAAGCAACTCCCATAAAGATCATGGAGAAGTCTATCCGAAAAGACCCTAACAAGGTATGAGGATAAATAAATCCAAGTCCGAAAAGGAGGCGGATCGTTGTATCTCAAAATCCCAATTAGAGATTGAAGAAATAATCATGAAGTCGTGGTCAACAAAGTTGGAGTACCCCTCAAAAGTCTCCAAGTGAAGAAAACTCTATTATGATGAGAAGACCATTATCTCAAGAACGTCTCTCGAAGATATGAAGTATGAAGTACATGCCAAATATCGGCCCGAGAAAGGTCTCAAATCGTGAACCAAGTTATGCCAAGATATGAACTTTTTGATATCCCGAGAAGCAGTTTTAAGAGATTTTGTCCTTTAGCTAACTATTGATCAAATCGTCCTACTTTGCTTTCAGCCTAAATAAACTATCGAAATAAGTACCAAAAATGCATCTTCATGATCATTCTAAGACAAAAATAAAATATAAGAGATACACCTAGGAATAAGGGAGTTTAAGCATTTAATTAAGCCATGTGTGCAAGTGTTTGAATTGCTAACTTATAATAACAATGATCTCGTTTTTAAGCTTAGTTTGGGGAAAGTGAAACTTGAGGGTGATAAATCTTCGCAACACCAAAGCCCTAATGTAAGTCCTTGATTTCTTTACAAGTTATTTCCATCCTTTTGTTTATCTTAAAGTTTTAATTTCTCTTAGTATTTTGATTCTTATTTAGTAGTATTTGAATAAGGCCAAGGTTGATTGATTATGAGAAAAGTGTAAAATTGCTTTATCACTAAGCATTGCATGAGGGCATGGCAATGGTTAAGTGTAGGGGATTTGATAGGTGTGTAAACACCCATCCTTTTACCACTTAATTCTGGCTAAAACAAGACCAAAACACGTATTTAATATCATTTGTTTGGAATTATGCGTGGTTTTTGTGTTTATTGTGATTTCAGAGCTAACCGGATGAATATTAAAGAAAACATGGGATTGCACGGGTTTTATCAAGAAAAAAAAAGACTCAGGATAAAGTCTATTGTCCAAGAGATGCAAAATATTTGAAGTCACTGGGCCTATTCGAAGATTTATCGAAGAAAAGGACCAAAGACGGAAGATTTACATAAGTCGAAGAAACTCAAGTCTATTTAACGAAGAAATTAAAAGACGAGTTGGATTTAATCGACGACAAATCCCGAATCAGAATCGAAAACGTCAACTTTTCTGAAAAGACGAGAAGACAAGAAGAAAGGGAGAAAGCCCACTCACCAACCAACCACTAGGAGTATAAATAGATTCTCCCTTCACATTTTAGGGAGCCAGCTTCATTTTTCTTTTTTCCCAGGCTCTTAGGATCGGTTCATTACAAACACCATTAGGGTGTTTGGTGATTTTCATCTTTTTCTTTCAATCTTGTAACTCTTAATCATTACTCTTGTTATTTTTACATTAATCAATCAATTCCATCTTTTTATTCACCTTGCTCTTCATCATCTCCTTTTGCAAGTTCTTAAGTTTTCTTATTTGATTCAAGTTTGATCTTAAAAAGTTGTTGATTTAGTGTTTTTATTAGTGGGATTTGTTACTTATGGTATTTAAATGAGTTGTGTTTGATTTGGTAAAACCTTTTTGAGTATTGGAGTAGATTTGGATTAAAATTTGTGTCCCTTGTTCTTCTGTTACTGTTTCTGTTCTTGATCCCCAGATCTTTCCGAACAAGACTTACATTCCGAATAGGCGAGTTTCTGTTTGCCTTATTCGGAATCTTTCCAACATTCCGCATAGCTTATTGGTTTCGTTTCTTATTCGGAATAGTTTATATATTCCGAATAGACTTAAGTTTCCGCATAGACTTGTTTTTTCCGAGTAGGCAATTTTTCCGCATAAGAGCATCTTTCCGAATAGAGCTTGATTTTCCGCATAGGCATGTTTTTCCGAATAGCCATATTTTCCGCATAGATGTGATTTTCCGTATAGGCATGTTTTTCCGAATAGAGGTGTTATTCCGCATAGAACACTTTTCCGCATAGGGTTAACTTTTCCGCATGGTCTCTTTCTTTCCGCATAGAGGTTATTTTCCGAATAGGGGCATTTTTCCGCATAGGCTTGTTTGGCATTCCGAATAAAGGAACTTTCCGAGTAAGAAATATTTTCCGCATAGACATACATTCCGAATAGGGAATTTTCAGCTTGGGTATTTTTCATTTGCTGTTTAATTTAACTCTTTAAGTCTAACTTTACTTTTTAATAGAATAGAAAACAAAACCCATTTTTGGACACCAAGAACAAATCATTCCACCTTAAACTGAGATCAATTCGAGAGGATTCCGATAAAACGAACTTTTTCACCACACTAAAACGCTTTTATCAATCCCCACCAAATTAGGATCTTCGTCCTCGAAGATCAACTTGCATTCTTTCCCGGTCGCTTGTTGAAATCAAAGAGGTGAGGGTATTTCTTCCACATTTGATCTTCCCTTTCCCAAGTATACTCGGGTCCTCTCCGCGAATTCCATCGGACTTTGACAATAGGTATTCGGCTTTGCTTTAGTTGCTTGACCTCGCGATCCATGATCTCGATCGGTTCCTCAATAAAGTGCAAATTTTCATCAACCCTAACCTCGTCCAATGGTATAACGAGTTCTTCGTCAGTTAAACACTTCTTCAAATTCGATACATTAAAAGTGTTATGAATTCTATGAAGTTCTTGTGGTAATTCAAGTTGGTAAGCCACATGACATACTCTAGATATAATCTTGAATGGTCCGATATAACGAGGACTTAATTTTCCACGTTTTCCAAATCGTACAACACCTTTCCATGGTGATACCTTTAGCATTACCTTATCCCCTACATTAAACTCCAATGGTTTTCTTTTTATATCCGCATAACTCTTCTGTCGGCTTCGCGTAGTCACTAACCTATTCTTGATTTGCACAATCATATCCGTCATCTCTAAAATCATTTCTGGTCCAGTGAGTTGAGCATCACCAACCTCACTCCAACATACGGGTGATCGACATTTTCTCTCATAAAGTGCTTCAAAAGGTGCAGCTTTTATACTCGTGTGATAACTGTTATTGTACGAGAATTCGACCAAAGGTAAGTGCTTATCCCATCTACTTCCAAAATCTATCACACAAGCACGTAACATATCTTCCAAAGTTTGAATTGTTCTCTCACTCTGCCCATCATTTTGTGGATGATAGGCTGTGCTCATATCCAAATTGGTTCCCAAAGATTTTTTAAGTGATCTCAAGAATCCAAAAGCAAAGCGGCTGTCTCTATCGGAAATGACTGAAATGGGAACACCATGCTTGCACACAATTTCCTTCATATAAATGTCGGCGAGTTCCTCCATACTGAACTTCTCATTGATTGGAATAAAATGAGCAGACTTAGTTAAACGATCGACTATAGCCCATATTGCATCGAATCCAGATGGTGTCCTTGGGAGTTTTGTGATGAAGTCCATCGTAATTCGCTCTCATTTTCAAATTGAAATTTCTGATTGGACAAGTAATCTTGACGGCTTCTGATATTCAACCTTTACCTTAGCACACGTTAAGCATTTCGCGACGTATGTTGCAATATTGGCTTTCATGTTTGGACACCAGTATAACTTTTTCAAGTCTTGGTACATTTTGTCCGATCCAGGATGAATAGAATACTTTGATTTATGAGATTCTAACATGATCAAGCCTCTCAGTCCTCCATAGAACGGTAACCAGATTCGACCTCTCAAACATTTGATACCATCAGCTCGCGTTTCAAACATCTCACCTTCTCCTCTAAATTTTTCGGCATCAATATTCTCCCCTTTACACGCTTCGATTTGTGCGTTTCGAATCTGCTCCGGTAAGTTACTATGAATTGTCACCACCAAAGCACGCACTCGAATCGGTTTTTCCCTTTCTTTTCGACTTAACGCGTCGGCTACCTCATTCGCCTTTCATGGGTGATAACGCATTTCGCAGTCGTAATCACTCAAGAGTTCAACCCATCGAAGTTGCCACATATTCAGCTCCTTTTGATCCAAGATATATTTTAGGCTTTTATGATCGGTGAATACCGTACATTTCGTGCCATACAGATAATGTCTCTAGATTCGTAGAGCAAAAACCACAGGGCCTAGTTCCAGGTCATGGGTAGTGTAGTTCTCCTCATTCTTTCTTAATTGTCTAGAGGCATATGCGATCACTTTTTCACGTTGCATGAGAACAACACCGTATCCTTTAAGATGCATCGAAATAAACGACAAAATCCTCACTTCCTTTGGGTAATGATAAGATCGGCGCACTACAGAGTTTCATTTTCAAGGTTTGAAAAGCTTCTTCTTCGTCATCTCCCCACACATACGGTTTATTTTTCTGAGTCAGATTAGTTAATGGTTTCGATATCAAAGAAAATCCTTCAATAAACCTTCGGTAGTAACCAGACAAACCTAAAAATTGTCGTACTTCAGTTGGAGTAGTTGGAGTACTCCAATTTTTTATGGCTTCAATTTTCGCAGGATCAACATGTACACCACTTTTATCAATCACATGTCCAAGATATTGTACAGAACTAAGCCAAAAATCACACTTTGAGAATTTTGCGTACAACAATTCGTTCTTTAACAAGTTCAAGATAGTCCTTAAGTGTTCAACATGCTCTTTTTCGCTCTTAGAGTAGATTAGAATATCATCAATGAACACGATCACGAATTTATCAAGATACGGCTTACACACACGATTCATTAAGTTCATGAATACAAAAGGTGCATTGGTCAACCCAAAAGGCATAACCCAAAACTCGTAATGACCATAACGAGTGATAAACGCCGTAATAGGAATATCTTCCTCGCGTATGCGAAGTTGATGATAACCAGAACGAAGATCAATATTGGAGAAAACAAGAGAACCTTGAAGTTGATCAAACAGATCATCAATTCTTGGAAGCGGGTAACGATTCTTAATCGCTAGCTTATTCAGCTCTCGATAATCCATGTACATACGGAACAAACCATCTTTCTTCTTAACGAATAAAACAGGAGCTCCCCAAGGTGACGAGCTTGGTCGAATAAAACCTTTATCAGATAGTTCTTGCAACTGCACAGATAATTCCTTCAGTTCGGATGGTGCTAAACGATATGGCGCACGTGTCACGGGTGCAGCACCAGAAATTAGATCGATTTGGAATTCTATTTGCCTTTGAGGCGGAAGCCCTGACAAATCTTCTGGAAAGACTTCAGGATAGTCACGAATAATTGGAACATCTTCGACTCGCTTCTCCTTCGATTCCTTCTCCGAAACTTGAGCTAGGAATAATTCACAGCCTCTTTCGATATACTTACGAGCTTTAATGCACGAAACGATTTGCAGTTGGGAATTATTTTTATCGCCTTCGATAACTAAGGTCTTGTTATCTAAGGGAATCCTAACTTTCTTCTCTCCACACAAAATAGACGCTTTATACTTCGATAGCCAATCCATTCTGATAATAACATCGAAACTTCCTAATTCGACAATCATTAAGTCTATTTGAAAAATACGGTTCAAGAGGTTAAGGGAACATCCTAAAAGTGTACTATTGGTACTCACCAATTTAGCATCAGCTAGTTCTACTTCATAACTCGCGTCTAATTTGACCGGTTCGATATCAATTAAGGTACTAAAACTTGTAGACACAAAGCTTTTATCGGCACTAGAATCAAATAAAGCTGTAGCATAACATTTATTTAGTAAAAACGTACCAGTGACAACTTTCGAGTTTTGCTTTACATTGACATCTCCCATTTGATAAGCTTTTCCTTGATTATTTCCACCACGTGCATTTTTTGGAGGTTGAAGGCATTGATTCCTCATGTGTCCTTTACCTTGACAATTAAAATACGTCACTCCTTTCCTTCCTGGTCCCCAACAGTCGTCAGTCTTGTGGTCAAACTTGTTACCTTTCCCGCATTGAATACATTCACCAGTATGAGGCCTTTTGCAGCGTTGACAATGGTTTCCCTTTTCTGTAGGTGCAGTTTCAGTCATCACATTTGCATTACCCCTCCTTCGGTTTTGATTCCTATTGTGAGATTGACGGCTGTTTCCTCGATCATCGCTATCATCTTCTGCCTTTCTTTTACTACCTTCAGGAACACCATCAGCCTTATCTTGGATGATTTGCCCCATTAATTGGTAAGCCATTCTGACAGCTTCATCAATATTGGCAGGTTTTAGATGAGGTTACATCGCCACAGATATTAGTAGATAAGCCTCTAATATATTGCTCCACCTTCAAATATTATGGGTTTCACTTTATGTGGGCAAAGTAAAGCAAGTTCATGGAATCTGTTATTGTATCCATCAATATCAGTACCTTTCAGTCTCAGCTGATACAGTTCCTGTTCCAACATTTGAATAACACTTCTTGGACAAAATTCCTCGGTGTACCACCTTCTTACTTCAACCCAAGGTGTGGCATAAGCAGGTGTCATACCCATTGATGCCATTCTTCCATTCCACGAAGTGAATGCTCGCCCTTGAAGAGTAGTGGTGGCAAGCATCACCTTATCTCATTCCTCAGATTGACTAAATTGGAATACAGATTCCAATTTTTTCAAACCAATGGATTGACCCAACAGCACCTTCAGTACCCTTGAAAGATGGTGGTTTGCATTTCATGAAACTAGTGTAGGTACACTTCTTATTTTCAGAAATTACTGGGTCTATGAACACCGTCAGCTCCAACATCAACATTGTCAGCTCTAGCACCAACATTGTTAACTCCAGATCCAACATTGCCAGGTCAAAACATTGCCAGCTCCAGCATTGCCAGCTCCAACATTGCCAGTTCCAGCATTTACCAGCTCCAGCATTGCTAGCTCCAGCCATTGCAGCTCCAACATTGCAAGATCCACCGGATCCACCTGCTCCATTATTCATATTTGCCAAAAATGCATTCATAGAGACCTGGAATTGGTCAGCTACTATAGCGCGTAGTTGCGCCTCAGTCATTGATTTTGGCGGCATTATCCTGTTATAACACAATTCAAAATCATAATGAGTATTCATTCAATGGTTGTGATAACAAAACATGAATAACATGTATAAAGAACTAGATAGATGAAAAGAAAACAAGAATGGAGATAGAACAAAGAATTAAATTTCAACAAGGAACAAAGATTCGCAAGGAATAAGTCAAAATACAGGAATTTTTCTATTGTGACAATCTGCAACGTTTATAAATTACGTATTAGTATTTTAAAAAATAAATAATTAATATTTATAATTAAATGAATGTAATCCATGCTTTAAGCATACATAATAATTAATTATTTACAACATATATATACTATCTCGTATATATAATTTTCTCATTGTTGTCCATCGGCAACTCGGAGGTTTAGCTTGCAATTGTTATAGTCAAAAGATTTCAAAATTTTATTTTTGGAAAATCTTTTCGTTCTCCATAACCTGGATCTGATACTAATCTGTAACACTCTCAAATCGGGTCATTTCAGCGTAAGGGTCCTTAAGTGTTACTTACATGATACAATCACACAATTATAGAAAATGGCTAAAAATGAGTCGTTTTCATAAAAATATCCATTCATTCATTCAAAAGATAATAATCCATACACGGTCCCAGATAATTTTAAAATATTTACAGTACACATCAAAAGATAAAAATTGTTTCGAATGGATATACTTTATAAAAGCGGGCCAAAGTCACCAAAATTAAGCAAGCTTCATGAAACCACCTTCCTTGAGTATCTTCTTTATGGAACTGAGATAAAACATGCTATAAAATCTACAAAAATTATTCAGTGAATCCATAGAGTTTAAACTATGCAAATCGAACACAAGTATCTGGATAAACCTTCATCTGGTAACAATTATGTGGATCAGACATAATTATTGTTGTTATTATATAAGCTTCATTACATTGAACGTTAACATATATTTATTTCAGACCACCAACACACCTAGCCAAGTGCGTATATTTCTCTTATACATATGCATCTGATATGCTCCAATACACTAGTGTTTCATTACACCTTGTGATAGCTAATCGCATCGGACTGGGCGTCACCCTGATAGATCTATCCACAGTATTAGCGTTCACTCACACCGAGTAATTAACAATTCATGGGAAATGGGTCTTTTAAGGCTATAAGCGAACTTATGTCATAACATTCATCTAAGCATACAATCGGGTCTCTTGTGTTCTATTTTAAAAATAAGCATGTTATCCCCCTCGCGGGTTTTATAAAATAAGTAAATAAATTAAAGCGAGGCTATGAACTCACCTTATTGAGTAAGACTTGTATACTAGAAATAAGCGCAACAATATACAACAACGATCACTATATCAAAATCTTTGAATCTTACTTTTTTCCCGTCCTTCAAAAAATTTAAATGCTTGACGTTGATGAAAATATAGTTTAACATATGAGAACATACATATATATTTTTCAGGAGCTTAGCCATGCTACAATTTGTAGCAAAGTCTATATACGTGGCTTAATATTAGTTAATATATACGTGGCTTGATATTAGTTAAGTCCTTAGCTTTCAAGGAATGCGTTGTCCATGTTTTATACAACATATACGTGTCTTCTTATATCAAATAAGCAATTTTACTTTGTTAATATTATATAGATTTTTAGTCATTTATTAGTTTACATTAGATAACAATAAATTTGACATTTGCTCATTCCGTCACTAGCTTTGCTATTAAAATAATATTTTTGATATATCATGGCTTAGCCATGAAGTCATATACATATTATAGATAGGCGTGAATAGATGTAAAAAAAAATATTAGTTATTTTTTTCTTTACAATGTGTAAAAAGCGGGTATTATCGAAACCCGATATTTTAAAAGTTACGCGATTAAAAAAATACCCGTAAGACACAAGAAAATAAATGCTCAATATAAAATGAAAACATCGACATTCGAAAGACATTTTATATTTTGATAATTAAATGACTTAAAATAGTTAATGCGTCAAATGAACGAACAAAACTTAAAGGTTTAACGTAAATTACGAAAAATACTTTTAAAAGAAAATAATAAAAATAAAATAAAATAAAAATTAAACGACAACAATAGAAAATATTTTTATGTCATAACAAGAAATAAATATCGATACTTAACGTATTCCTTGCCGGTTATAACCTAAACGACATTCTTACGCTAAGATTCAAACCCTAACCTTCCCGGTTAGTCGATAAATTTAAATTTCTCAATAAAGTAAATACATAACACGTAATAGTCGAGATAAAAATAAAGACCTGAAATCAACGGATTGTCACATCATCCCCACCAAATTAGGATCTTCACCCTCGAAGATCAACTTGCAATCTTGCCCGGTCGCTTGTTGAAATCAAAGAGGTGAGGGTATTTCTTCCACATTTGATCTTCCCTTTCCCCAAGTATACTCGGGTCCTATCCGCGAATTCCATCGGACTTTGACAATAGGTATTCGGCTTTGCTTCAGTTGCTTGACCTCACGATCCATGATCTCGATCGGTTCCTCAATAAAGTGCAACTTTTCATCAACCCTAACCTCGTCCGATGGTATAACGAGTTCTTCGTCAGATAAACACTTCTTCAAATTCGATACATGAAAAGTGTTATGAATTCCATGAAGTTCTTGTGGTAATTCAAGTTGGTAAGCCACAGGACCTACTCTAGATATAATCTTGAATGGTCCGATATAACGAGGACTTAATTTTCCCACGTTTTCTAAACGTAGAACACCTTTCCATGGTGATACCTTTAGCATTACCTTATCCCCAACATTAAACTCCAATGGTTTTCGTCTTATATCCGCATAACTCTTCTATCGGCTTCGCGCAGTCACTAACCTATTCTTGATTTGCACAATCATATCCGTCGTCTCTCTAATCATTTCCGGTCCAGTTGAGTTGGAGCATCACCAACCTCACCTCCAACATACGGGTGATCGACATTTTCTCCCATAAGTGCTTCAAAAGGTGCAGCTTTAATACTCGTGTGATAACTGTAATTGTACGAGAATTCGGCCAAAGGTAAGTGATTATCCCAGCTACTCCCAAAGCTATCACACAAGCACGTAACATATCTTCCAAAGTTTAAATTGGTTCTCTCACTTTGCCCACCAGTTTATGGATGATAGGTTGTGCTCATATCTAAATTGGTTCCTAAAGATTTTTTAAGTGATCTCAAGAATCCAAAAGCAAAGCGGCTGTCCTCTATCGGAAATGATTGAAATGGGAACACCATGCTTGAACACAATTTCCTTCAGATAAATGTCAGCGAGTTCCTCCATAGTGAACTTCTCATTGATTGGAATAAAATGAGTCGGACCTTAGTTAAAACAATCGAATATAGCCAATATTGAATCAAATCCAGACGGTGTCCCTTGGGAGTTTTGTGATGAAGTCCATCGTAATTCGCTCTCATTTTCAAATTGGAATTTCCGATTGGACAAGTAATCCTGACAGCTTCTGATATTCAGCCTTTACCTTAGCACACCGTTAAGCATTTTCTGCGGACGTATGTTGCAATATTGGCTTTCAATGTTCGCCCACCGGTATAACGTTTTCAAGTCTTGGTACATTTTGTCTGATCAGGATGAATAGATACTTGGATTTATGAGATTCTAACATGATCAAGTCTCTCAGTCCTCCATAGAACGGTAACGAAATTCGACCTCTCAAACATTTAATACCATCAGGCTCGCGTTTCAAACGGCTTACCTTCTCCTCTAAATTTTTCGGCATCATATCTCTCCCCTATACATGCTTTGATTTTTGCGTTTCGAATCTGCTCCCGGTAAGTTACTATGAATTGTCACCACCAAAGCACGCACTCGAATCGGTTTTTACCTTTCTTTTCGACTTAACGTGTCGGCTACCACATTCGCCTTTCATGGGTGATAACGAATTTCGCAGTCGTAATCACTCAAGAGTTCAAACCCATCGACGTTGCCTCATATCAGCTCCTTTTGATCCAAGATATATTGTAGGCTTTTATGATCAGTGAATACTGTACATTTCGTGCTATACAGATAATGTCTCCCAGATTCGTAGAGCAAAAACCACATCGCCTAGTTCCAGGTCGTGGGTAGTGTAGTTCTCCTCATTCTTTCTTAATTGTCTAGAGCATATGCGATCACTATTTCACCGTTGCATGAGAACAACACACCGTATCTTTTAAGAGATGCATCGCAATAAACGACTAAATCCTCACGTCCTCTGGGTAATGATAAGATCGGCGCACTACAGGATTTTCATTTTCAAGGTTTGAAAAGCTTCTTCTTCGTCATCTCCCCAAACATACGGTTTATTTTTCTGAGTCAGCTTAGTTAATGGTTTCGATATCAAAGAAAATCCTTCAATAAACCTTCGGTAGTAACCAGCCAAACCTAGAAATTGTCATATTTCAGTTGGAGTAGTTGAGCACTACAATATTTGATGGCTTCAATTTTCGCAAGATCAACATGTACACCCACTTTTATCAATCACATGTCCAAGAAATTGTACGGAACTAAGCCAAAAACTACATCTTTGAGAATTTTGCGTACAACTTTTCATTCTTTAAACAAGTCAAGACAGCCCTTAAGTATTCAACATGCTCTTTTTTCGCTCTTAGAGTAGATTAGAATATCATCAATGAACACGATCACGAATTTATCAAGATACAGCTTACACACACGATTCATTAAGTCCATGAATACATCAGGTGCATTGGTCAAATCAAAAGGCATAACCCAAAACTTGTAATGACCATAACTATTCCTAAACGCCGTAATAGGAATATCTTCCTCGCGTATGAGAAGTTGATGATAACCAGAACGAAGATCAATCTTGGAGAAAACAAGAGAACCTTGAAGTTGATCAAACCGATCATCAATTCTTGGAAGCGGGTAACGATTCTTAATCGTTAGCTTATTCAGCTCTCAATAATCCGATGCACATACGGAACGAACCATCTATCTTCTTAACGAATAAAACAGGAGCTCCCCAAGGTGACGAGCTCGGTCGAATAAAACCTTTATTAGATAGTTCTTGCAACTGCACAGATAATTCCTTCAGTTCGAATGGTGTTAAACGATTATGGCGCACGTGTCACGGGTGCAACACCAGAAATTAGATCGATTTGGAATTCTATTTGCCTTTGAGGCGGAAGCCCTGACAAATCCTCTGGAAAGACTTCAGGATAGTCACGAATGATTGGAACATCTTCGACTCGCTTCTCCTTCGATTCCTTCTCCGATACTTGAGCTAGGAATAATTTACAACCTCTTTCGATATACTTACGAGCTTTAATGCACGAAACGATTTGCAGTTGGGAATTATTTTTATCGCCTTCGATAACTAAGGTCTTGTTATCTAAGGGAATCCTAACTTTCTTCTCTCCACACAAAATAGACGCTTTATACTTCGATAGCCAATCCATTCTAATAATAACATCAAAACTTCCTAATTCGACGATCATTAAGTCTATTTTAAAAAATACGGTTCAAGACGTTAAGGGAACATCCTAAAAGTGCACTATTGGTACTCACCAATTTAGCATCAGCTAGTTCTATATATATATATATATATATATATATATATATATATATATTATATATATATATATATATATATATATTATATAATATATATATATATATATATATATATATATATATATATATATATATATATATATATATATATATATATATATATTATATATATATATATATATAAGTATGTATATATGTATATATATATATATATATATGTATGTATATATGTATATATATATATATATATATGTAAATATATATCCTATATATATATATATATATATAATATATATATATATATATATATATATATATATATATATATATATATTTATATATATATATATATATGTATATATAAATATGTTTAATATATATATATATATTATAT
>JANFOE010002882.1:0-32053 GCA_025667525.1 Glebionis coronaria
TATAATATATATATATATATATATATATATATATATATATATATATATATATATATATATATATATATATATATAATTATATATATAAATATATATATATATATATATATATATATATATATATATATATATATATATATATATATATATATATTATATATATATATATATATATATATATATAATATATATATATATATATATATATATATATATATATATATATAATATAATATATATATATATATATATATATATATATATATATATATAATTATAATATATATATATATATATATAAATATATATATATATATATATATATATATATATATATAATTATAATATATATATATATATATATATATATATATATATATATATATATATATATATATATATTATATATATATATATATATATATATATATATATATATATATATATATATATATATATATATATATATATATATATATATATATATATATATATATATATATATATATATATATATATATATATATATGTATATATATATATATATATATATATATATATGTATATATATATATATATATATATATATATATATATATATATATATATATATATATATATATATATATATATATATATATATATATATATATATATATATATATATATATATATATATATATATATATATATATATATATATATATATATATATATATATATATATATATATATATATACATATACTAGTGGCAAAACCCGTACGATGGACGGGTATGACTTCTAATTGTCGTTTAATTTTTTTTTATTTGATAAATATTTGTTTGTAATGTCCGATTGACGAGTATGACTTATGATTTTTGTTTAACTTTTTTTTTATTTTATAAATATTTAGATGTAATAACCAATTGACGGTTACCAGTTGTTCATATTTTTTCTAGAGAAATAGTGGTGTTTAAAAATTGTATATTTTACGATGAATTTTTAAGAATAGTAGGAATGTTTATCAAATTATTTGTGTTTGAGATATTGTTATGAATATGTTATGTTTTTGAAATAAAATAGTAAAAGTATTAAATTTATATTAATTATGTTGAAAATTATACATGAAAAAACATCAAAAGACATATATTAAGTCCTTTAGAGTGATTCAGTCCATACAGATGTGCGCTTGAAGTGGGGGGTGTGGTGTCCATATTGGGTTGGGCCCTTCCCCATAAGGCCCCACCATCGGGGCATAAGCACCCTCTTGTTACCTATATCTAAAAATTAGAAGTTATTATTTTTTAAACTTTGTTCTTATTTATTTTATTTTTTTAAAGGTTTTTTTAACTTACACATAAGAAAATGTAATTTATAAATTTTAAATATTTTAATGTATCCTCGTTTTAGTTGTTCAACACCGGTCTATGTTGAAGTAGTTGTATTTAATGTTTAGAAACCCGGTTTTTAAATCGGCCTGGTCGAGTCATCGGGTCCAGGTTAACCCGGTTCTAAAAAAATATTTTTTTTTCATATTTTTAATAATTAACAAAAACTATATATAATAACCGTAAAAACTTTCGTAAAAATAAATTATTTACCAACCAACATAATATGTAAAAACAAACTCCGTCGCAAATACGTAAAATTTAAATATATTTTTTTAAAACAACCCGAAAAAATCGAAAACTGACGGGGTCTCGAAAACTGGGTTGACCCGGGTCACCCCAAACTCGGAGGGTCTTGCCGGCTTTCCAATGTGAAACCCGTGTTAATATGACCCGTTTTTCGGCCGAAACCAGGTCAACCCGGGTCTAAAAACATTGGTTGTATTGGCTTGAACCTCAGTTTTCGTCAGTAAAGTTGAATGGTTAGAAAATGGACAATATACTTTTATTGGTTAATGAAAGGAACTACGGAATACTATTTAATGCCAAAATTCATAAGACCATACACACTACCTCTTGATTTAAAAACGTTTTGCTGCTCCCAGTTTTAAGTTTCATTGCTATCTTACATGTGGGACTCTGTCACAACTACCCAAGAAGAAACTTTACTTCTACATATTTTACCAAAAAAAAAAACAATAACCGTATCATTTGTTAATAATTTTATCACTATCGAAACATACATCACAAATTTTACGTGTACAACCAGAATCTTGTTCTTCCTATTTGTTTGCTTCGAGAAGTAAACTTTCTCATTATTAACTATTTCCTCATCATAGTGCATGTTTCCTTCCTATATTTTCTTTTGTTCACATAAATATCTTTGACACTATATCGCAGCGTCTTTATCTTGGCCTCCATTAAAGCAATCTATTTGGAATGATCGTCTTTCTGTGCGCAGGTTTTCGTGCACCTATGCTAAAATGCTTGGACATTACTGTTGCAAAAGTAGACACTAATAAAAGTGGACTTTATGTTTGGCCTTGCATTATTTTACTCATTCATAATCAAAATAGTTTGATACCAAACATGTAACCAAAAAAGATACTTTATATTTTCTTTTCTTAGAAAATACGTGGAAGACTGACCACAGTTTTAGCTGGCTATAGAATAGTTTGGACTCTAGATTTCTGAAAATAAATGCAACAATTAAAGGTAGGAAGATTGACCACAGTTTTAGCTGGCTATTTCAACCCACTTACATGCATATGGGTTGATATGCTTGTGTTATCAGATCTAACGGGTCAAAATTAAAATAAAAAAGTTAGTTCAAAAAATGATGGTCACCAGAGGTATATCTTTAATGCCTAAAACCAGCTAAATCATTTCAATTTCACACTTTGCTTACCCATTTTGACCCATTACCAAAACTAACCCAATTTGACATGTTACCCAACCCACACACTTTTCGGCCTCTACTCATCATGTAAACTAACGCATGTACCTTGTAGAAAAGATTCATACAATGAGGTGGATGCTTTTGGAATTTCATTAGTCTCATTCTCGTCGGGCAAGACTCAAAATTCACGACCAATGTCCCATCCTCCACAATCACACGCTCCACCAGATCTCCATCTCTTAATCAGTGAAAAGGGCTCCCCGCCTTTTGGTAAGCTATGACTACCAACAGGAAGAATCACCATCACAGTGCTATCTGAGCTCCTTAAGCCTCCGTAGTTTTCTTTAGTCTTCTTCTTGATAATAATAGTAGCAAGCTCCCCACTTATCATACAATCAGGACCGTACAGGGTTAGTCCATCTATTTGTAATTTTACATGGTTAGTGCCTTGGAAAATCTAAGCTATGAATTTTTTTATGGTTCTTATCATATAAATTTCACTTTTGTATCAGATAATGCAAAATATGTGACACAGGCCTGTAGTTTAAACGATAAATGCATATTGTGATTGTATAGTAGGGTTATATTGAAGAATTTTACATATATATCAGATCTTTTTTTGCCCTGATGTGGATGAGGTTCTTCTGCGGATCCTTACAGCATCTAGAAGACCTGAAATACAATACCAAAAGCAGCCTATATCCTGTAAAACAATACAATACTTGTTGCTCAAAGCCATTCATCTACTCATAACATGGATTTTATCCATGCACTTATTTGCAGTATCTTGGAAATTAACGTGGAAGTTTTGAGGATTTCAGGACTTAGGGGAACAAAATCCCTATGATACTTCTACTGAGGAAATCAAAGGACAGACCCTATTATTAATAAAATATAACCCAAATCAAACCATTTTCATGTAGATGGGTCTGATTTCACCTCTTATATTATGCGGTCATCTATCAGATATTAGACACTATGAAACAGGAAATTGTGGTTTTTCATACTGCGAAGTGAGATAATAGTGATAAAACTTGAACTTATAGAAACACAAAGTACGCTTGTATTGTTGAAGAAACAAAAAAAAATAAAAAATACCTTTAATCTTTTCATTGCAATTTGGCTTTGCTTTTTTTCATGATTTTCCCAAGTTTGTAGCTTTACTTCTTCTCGCTTATACCTACCAACCTACAACACAAATCTGATGGTATCCAGTTGTCACGTATCGAGATTTAGGTTGTTTTGATCCGTGTTTTCAAAGTAACTGTTTATGATTTAAACCAGAGATAGGTAAATGTACATCTATCTTTCACCAAAAACTTCATACATAACATGCGTTATTCCAATCATTCTCAGTCTAAGATTAAAACTAAATAGAATAAATGATATGATCACTCATTCCATCTGTATCAAGAAACGGAAATCACCTTCAATAGCGTATCTAGCTTATCAAAAACTGAGAAAGTTACAGTATCAAAGTTAAATAAGGTTTGGGTTCAACTTCAAACTCTCATCTTTCTCCTGTTACATCATTTAAATGCATATGGTGGGAGAAGATTAGTGTATGTGATATCCACACGAAAAATTGAAATTATTAGAATAATTTCCAACATACAACGTTTTTCTTATTACCTTTTATTAGTAAAGATATCACTAAAACATAAGACGACACTAAAAAACGTAGACTAAATAATTAGAATATGGTATTGCAGTCTAAACTTTTGTTGAATAAGTTTGTGCTCTTACGAAGTTTCACAACACGTTACTATTAACATGAGGTCACTACTAAGCAATGAGTCTAAGTGATATAGGAAGCTCAACCTTAATTAAAGGCTTAGCAAACAATACATTAAAAAACGTACAAGAATACATGAAAGAGGGTAGACTTTTATGAGCTCAGAATATTGAAATAATACATTGTGAGGCATCAGCTCATGTACTCACCTTGTATGCTTTCAAAAAGCCATCAAGGAGATTTAGGTATAGAGTAATTTCTTGGTACATGTGACATTACAGATGGTTGTAAATTTAAGGGTACAGTGGTGAATGTAGATTTGAATTCTGATATTGCTATTGTTAAGATAAATTCTAAACTTAGTATAATTGAATTGTAAGAAATGCTATGGGCTATACAGAACTGTGCTATGTTGATAATTTGACCATATGCTTATCAGTCAATGTTAGGGAAATGCAATCTATTAGCCTGCTTTCATTTAGAAGTACAAATTAGCTTTAGTAGCTTTTTCCATTCTCATATAGTGTTCCCTAAAGCACCACTTTATGTCTATATGGTTATGTGTATAATTGTACGTTAGCGAACACCTATACACTAATGTTTATAATAAGAAATCATTAATACATAGAGAAATGATAAGAATCAGCAATGTGGTAGCTATGAGCATACCTTGTTCATCAAACTGATCTGCTGTGATTGAAGAAGAGACTTGGGAATAAAGGGGTTGACTGTTGCCAAGACTTCATATCCATAAGTGTTTCATTGATGCAAATGGATGAGAAATTATATTCAAGGAATAGACTACAATATACTGATAATTAAATAGACATACCCACGATAAATGGTTGTGCTTCTAATATTTGCTCACGTGTGTCGACCATCTCTTTTCAAACCCTCACCCACGGATTGATGCAGGTCTGCAATGCCTCACGGAGAACTTTACAGCTGTTATTACGCCCTGCTCACTCCTTTCACACCCTTAAACCCATTTGACATCTTAAATTAGTTTAGTCTAAGCTTTAAGGTATTGTTGGACAAATCACTATAGAAGAACAAATCAGGATAAACATCACCCTTCATTCAGATAAAACTACAATAAGATACATAACAGTACTCATATATGCAATTACAAAAATATTAAAAATATAATTATATATCTGACCAAAAGGATCTCTCGAGCTAACTTTTTGTTAGAGATACACTTAATACATTGTAAATCTTTGTGAGAGCCTTACATAGCAAAATAGTTGTCCCAATATGCAGCCATGGTTTTTGTTCTTCAAGAATCTGTCTCATCTCAGGTTTGCCCAAATCAAGTTCATCATCAATGTGTGGCTTAATATTGTTGTCGGCTTCTTGATTGTTTATCATTCCATCAGAAACATACACGCACATAAAAAATGTATTTTTTAAATTTGTTTATGAGTATTTTAGTCACCTGTAATTGGTTGCCGGTTGTAGCCCATGGTCTTTGCATTGTGGGCCTGAGGAGTCTTGTAAAATTTTGCGCTAGCAGCTTGAGCACCTCGAGTACTACCATGGTTTTGTTGTGCCAAATTTTAGGATGACTGCTTCTATTGAAAATCAAATCGGTTGAAAATCAAATCTGTTGCATAAGATAATTTTAAGATAGAGACTTGCTCTTGTGACGCCAGTAGTATACCCTCAGGACTTTCATTGCATGAACTTTAAATTAGAACCAGAAATAAAGGGAAAAGGACTACTTAACTTGATGTGAATGTAAATATTCATGGTGACTCGTTTTTTGCCAATCATTTTGTTATATTCCTCTTAGCAGGAGTGCGTTTTCTATTTGCTGATAAGAAAGTGCACTCAAATAGCGTCTTTCGTTTGACCGGTTTGGAAGAAGGTTCGCAAGTGGTTGGTTCTGTCAACGCTGTAAAGAAAAGAACCATTTCAACATCCCCTATGTTTTTCCCAGTGCTAACTGTACCGCAAACCTTATTTCCTGATTTCATCAATAAATGAAAATTAAAACAGATTAAATTAGACACAATATTGTTAATAAAGATTCAAGATTTAAACATATAACTTCAGAATTAAATTCTGATACATTGATACATAATTAATTGCAAACTGAATATTGACATCCAATAATAAATCACATGTACTGAAGGTGAACTTTCATAGTCACAGTCAATTACAAAAATTCAAAGTTAAAAGTTACAAACCTGACAGGGTACTATCCTTAAAAAACTGTTTCGCTAAGATCATTATCTTCTAACTTCTAACTTATTTTCCTTTTGGAAAGTTTTGTATGGTTTAATCGCGGTTGGGATATCTTCACTGTGAAAGAATAGCCATGTGTTCATTCTTCTCGTACACAGTTACAATGCTTCCCATTGTGTCCCTGTCACATAGATATGTACATGATTAATCACAACATAAAGATTCTTGGAATTCGATGGATTTTTATTGTGTGAAATTTTTATTATTATAAAACTACCGATTCTTGTATATGCTCAAAGAATAACACTGCAACAATATACTAAAGTTAGTATGAACTCACGAGTCTTCAAGGGATGCACCAGATTTGTTTTAAGAAATGAAACCCGCTTCTGCCGGTTTTAACCCATTACTAAACCCACCCACGCGCCCTTCTTTCAATATACAAAAAGTCTTATATGTGAAACGAAAGATACAAAAAACAACACAAGTTTAAGAAGAAATCCCAAACACACCCGTTAGTCATATTCTGATTATATATGGATTTCAGTTAAAAAAAGGCTTCTGTTTCACAGACGGACTGATAAAAAAAATAACAGGTGACATAACTGGTTACTCAGATACAAAAGCCCTTATCAGACCCCATCCATACAAACATACATTATTAGTAAAGTCAATCAGATTCTATTAAACTCGTACACCTGAAGACGTGGGCTTAGACTCATGTCAGATCAGTACATAATTGTATTTTTCCGATTTTTTTTGCAATTCCAAACCCAACAGTATTACCATTTTGTATAAGAAACCTCAAACAACCTTACTAACCTAATGCTAACATTAGTTTAAAGTGTAGTAGGCGTCTGATAGTAACACTGGTTAATTCATGTGGGACTTACCCGAGTGCGATGGGGCATTGTTTGATGTCGTCGGGAAACCATTAATACCATCATGTAATTCTACATTGCTGTTAAGAAGCTACATTCCCTCTTCACCCACCTGCTTAAGAAGGATGATTCCTAAGAACATTAACATTGATTCTTATTAATGATAGTAATAGTATTGTAATGAGTGAGAAGGAACAACGACCAGAATTGGGTTAAGATCATCCCATGAGATTTTTGTAGTGGCAATTTCTCACAATGTGACACTATAATTAATATAAACTTAGGGTCGTTAAAAAAAAATTAATATACACTTAGGGAGTCTTTGGCATTGTTTCTACGTACAGATAATCATCAGTTACCATTATAATCACACAACACAAAAAGTATACAAACTAAACAAAAAATGCATTAGAAACAACCTTTCAGAACTTGATGATAAACTCCCACTCAGTCTCAGCAAAAATTACAAAAGCCACAATCACAAACTCGTAATGCCAAAATATTCCATCAAATATCTACTACAACAAAAAAGAGCAGAACAATCAAGGTAGAGAATGAAAGCTTGCATCCTAAAAACAGATTATGTAATCAGAATATTATATGATTAGCTTTATCGGGTGCTAAGATTAAGGCTTATGTTCTAAGAAAGAACCTGTGATTCTACAATCATGCAAGTATTACCTTCTTTTTTTAGCAAACCTGCAACTGTTAGCTTACATAGCAGCTTTTTGTGACTCTGCAGTTAGTTTTAATAATATTCACTCATCAGGGTTTTATAATCAAATAACCTCATAAGCTATTTGATAAATCTAAATCATCCAAATAAGATGTGGATTAGATGCAAGGGGTTAGGGTGTTGATGGATGGGTTTATGTGGTGGCGATTAGTTTAGGGTTTAGGGAAAACCAATTGAAGTCGGGTTACAGTATAAAATTGTAATTATCAAACATGTTTCTGGATCCATGATTTTTTTATGTCTAGGTTTTTTATCTCGAGGAATGAGGATGCGTGAAGATGATCAACAGGAGTAGTTATCAAGATAATTTGTATTCTTAACTTCGTCAAACTTGACTACAGTGTTAGATATTAATGTTGTTTCACAAATTTGAAAGCAAGTAATTGCTTAGCTCCACTGGTTGACATGCTGGCTTTTGTACATAAAGACCCAGGTTCGAATACTTCTAAGTGACAAGTTTTTTATAAAATTTCGAATTTACGAATTTTCATAAAATCAGAAAGTGCTGACATGGATTAAAGGCATGATGATGTGGCATTTCCCTCCTGTTATATATAATATAAAGATATATATATATATATATATATATATAAATATATATATATATATATATATATATATATATATATATATATATATATATATATATATATATATATATATATATATATATATATATATATATATATATATATATATATATATATATATATATATACACATATATATATATACATATATATATATACATATATATATATATATATATATATATACACATATATATATATATATATACATATATATATATATATATATATATATATATATATATATATATATATATATATATATATATATATATATATATATATATATATATATATATATATATATATATATATATATATATATATATATATATATATATATATATATATATATATATATATATATATATATATATATATATATATATATATATATTTATATATATAGGGTGGGGATATAATAAAAAGCCCCTTAAAATAAAAAGTCTAGGAAGGAATCCTAGCCCTTGGATGAGATTTATTTAAAAAATAAACGGAGTGGCAATATTGTAATTTCTCGGAAACTTCAGGGGTAAATCCGTCAATTACTACCCTAATAACCGCACCCCTTTTTTTAGGTTTAATAAACCTGCGTCGTTCCTAACGTTATCTTCATTTCTCTCTCTCGAAAAATTACACACACATAAAAACCGTTATCTTCATTTCTCTCTCGAACAAAAAACGCAAAAACCCTAGATTTATTAACTAAATCATATCAAAAGTTACACACACAACATAAAAATGCAGAAAACACTATATCATATCAAGAAAAATCAACAAAAAACGCAGAAAACATTCCAAAACCCTAGATCATATAAGTGAATGTTTGATTATATATTCAATTAGTTTATTTTGTATTTTGTAATTGATTATATAATTGATTGATTTAATAACACACTAATTTAATGCTTGTTTTAAGCGGCTCCTAGTGGTGGTAATGCGGCGGCGATAAGCGGTGGATGGTGGTGGATAGAAATGGTGAAGACGAATTTGAAGGATTTTTCTGCCTCAGGTAAATAGTATTGTAAACCCTAATTATTTTTATTTTTTATTTTTATGTTTATTAAATACTTATACAAAATTTAATTTAATGGATTTAGTAAAAAGGAAAAGTGGTAGACTAGGGTTGAAAAAAAAGTATTTTATGGAAATCGTAAAGAAATATCGCCAGAAAACTCGATAACTATATCATCTAGTAAGTGATTTTGATTAAATTGATCTATTATTTATATTTATTTTGCACTTAGTTTTTATATGGTAGACTGTGATGCAGTATTTGTATGTTACGTGTTGGTTAAATTATGTTATGTGTACTAGTTTTAGACTTTGATGCTCTTAGTTTTAAACTATGAGTAGAACATGTTTAGAAATAATAGATAAAAGTGTTTTAGGACAGTTGCACACTAGCATGTTTAGGACAGCGGGGTTGCAGCTGGCTTGCAGCGGGCCTGCAGCGGGCATGCAGCGGCCTTGTACCTAGTGTCCTAAACACCTTGTGTAGAACTGTCCTAAAAACAATTTTATAAATTATTTATAAATCAAACTCAGAATATGGATATGATGCACCACTTAATTTATGTATTCTAAAAACATTGATGTACTTATTGTGGTTTATGAGGTTAGAATAATTAAAAAAACAATGAATTGATGCATTTTTTTGTATTAAACACTGAAGATCGATCAAAATCAATCGATCTTCGTTATCATACACTGAAAATCTTTCTATCTTCGTTATCAAACACTAAAAGGTCTTCATTAATCCATCAATGGTGAATACGAATATGAAATCTTATACACATCCTCGTAAGTGATTTTAAAAACCTAAATATTTTATTCAATTGCTTTTTATGCATATAATATTGAAACATATTTTTATTTATTTGATTTAGCAACTAAGAAAAGTTGACATAAAAAAGTTAGATTATGTAAAGAGTAAAAAAAACACCAGAAAAATCAATAACACTATTCAACAGCAAGTATTTTTTTTAAAATTGATGCAATAGATTGATGAATTTAGATTATGTATGTTTTCAATGTTTTCTTTGTCGTATATGTAGTGTATGCTAAGGGTAATGTGGTATTTTTTTTATTTTGTTATTACTAGGTTTGGATAGGAGCAGTGCGTGTTATGAGGTGTAAATAGTGTGTGGTTGCTTGACTGTCAAGGGTTAATGCGGTGTCTATAAAGGGTTAACGCGGTTTGTGGTTTGTCTACCGAGTTCTGTATAGGTCAACATGCAAGCCATACTTTTTGTATGATGAAAATTATGTGTCTGCTTGCTTATAAAGTTCCGATGCAGTGTTTATAACGTCTTAATGCAGTTTGTGTTTTCTCTACGGAGTTCAGTATCTAGGATAACATACAAGCAATGGTTGTTAGATATTGAAAATTGTGTGTTTGCGTGCTTGTAAAGTTTCGATGCTGTGTTTATAAAGTGTTAATGCAGTTTGTGGTATGTTTACCAAGTTCAGTGTCTAGGTTAGCACACAAGTTGTACTTGTTAGATGATGAAAATTGTGTGTTTGCGTGCTTGTAAAGTTTCGATGCAGTGTTTGTAAAGTTTTAATGCAATTGCTTTTTTCTACGGAATTCAGTGTCTAGTAAAGCATACAAGCAATGATTGTTAGATGTTGAAAATTGTGTATATGCGTGTTTGTAAAGTTTCGATGTAGTGTTTAAAAAGTGTTAATGCAGTTTGTGGTTTGTCTACCGAGTTCTGTATCTGCTTGCTTATAAAGTTTCAATGCAGTGTTTATAACGTCTTAATGCAGTTTGTGTTTTCTCTACAGAGTTTAGTATCTAGGATAGCATACAAGCAATGGTTGTTATATGTTGAAAATTGTGTGTTTGGGTGCTTGTAAAGTTTCGATGCAGTGTTTATAAAGTGTTAATGCAGTTTGTTGTTTGTCTACCAAGTTCAGTGTCTAGGTTAGCACACAAGTTGTACTTGTTTGATGATGAAAATTGTGTGTTTGCGTGCTTGTAAAGTTTCGATGCAGTGTTTATAAAGTTTTAATGCAATATCTTTTTTTCTACAGAGTTCAGTGTCTAGTATAGCATACAAGCAATGATTGTTAGATGTTGAAAATTGTGTATATGCGTGCTTGTAAAGTTTCAATGTAGTGTTTAAAAAGTGTTAATGCAGTTTGTGTTTGTCTACCGAGTTCGGTGTCTAGGTTAGGTTTCAAGCAGATTGCGTTATGTATGTAAGAGTATGTATGTTTGTCTGCTTGAATAACATTGAGGCATTGTGGGTAAAAGAATTTATGTGGTTCAAGGTTTTGTATCGGTGTACGAGTATAGGATAAGATACAAGCAGATTGATTTAGGTGTGCGAGTTTGTGTGTGCGCGCGTTTGTATAAAATTTACTACACTATATATAAAGAACTAATGCGGTTTAGGGTTGCCTACCCAGTCATAGTGTAGGTTAATGTACGAACATACTGATTTAGGTGTACGAGTGTGCTTGTGTGCGTGTTTGTATAACCTTAATGCATTGTATATAAATGAGTTAATGTGGTTTACGGTCGCATATCAGGTCCGAGACTAGGTTAATGTATGATCAGATTGATTTAGGTGTACGACTGTGCGTGTGTGTTGCATTTGTATAACCATAATGCACTGTTTATAAAGAATTAATCCTTTTTAAGGTTACATTTCGGGTCCGAGTCGAGATTAGGTCACACGTAGTGTGTTTTAGTTGTCCAAACGTGCTTGTATGGGTGTTTGAGAAATGATGCATTAGTTGTAAATAAGTGATGCAGTAGGTTATGTTTTATGGTACATGATGTTCGATTAGGTCACACCTAGAGTGTTTATAGTTTTTAAAATGTGCTTGTGTGTATTTGAATACATGATGCAAACTCAGAATATGAATATGATGCATCACTTACTTTATGTATTCTAAAAACATTGATGCAGTTATTGTGGTTTATGAGGTTATAATAGTTAATAAAACAATAAATTGATGCATTTTTTGTATAAAATTGATGCATCATTTTTTTCTATTTTAGTTATTATGCTACTTTTTTCTGCTATGACATATATGTGCTTTGTAGCAACGTTAGTGAATTCGGTATTATCAAGTTTAATGTTATTTCCTATATGAGGTTTTGTGAATGAAATTGGTTGCTATCAAGATCTGCATATGAGATTTTTGGAATGAAGTTTCGTGAATGAAATTGGTCGTTATCAGATGTGAAATGATTTGATATGACCTCATTCAATATTTGTTGTTATCATGTTCTATGAATGAGGTTTTGTAAATGAATCAATGAAATTGTAGGTTCTGTGAACGTATGCATTTAATCAGAATATATTTTGTGCATTATGAGGTTAGATAAGTTTGTGTGAACATATTGATGTTTGTTTTTATTTATATGAAATATTATATTGATGCAGCTAATATTATACACTGATGCACTTTTTATATGTTTGATTTAGAAATCTGGTAGTTTAAATGTTTTATATGCAGTATTTAATATTAGACACTGATGCGGTTTTTATATGATGTTTAAGGATTAGTTTTTATATGAACTTAAGTATTAGGAATAGTTTGGTATTGATGCAACACTTACTTTATGTATTCTAAAAACATTGATGCAGTTATTGTGGTTTATATGTGTTTGCTATGACATATATGTGTTTGATAGCAACGTTAGTGAAATCGGTATTATCAACTTTAATGTCATTTTCTATATGAGTTTTTGTGAATGAAATTGGTTGCTATTAGGATCTACATATGAGGTTTTAGGAATGAAGTTTTGTGAATGAAATTGGTTATTATGAGTTGTGAAATGATTTGATATGACCTGGTTCAGTATTTGTTGTTATCATGTTCTATGAATGAGGTTTTGTAAATGAATCAATGAAATTGTAGGTTTTGTGAACGTATGCATTTAATCAGAATATATTTTTTGAATTATGAGGTTAGGTAAGTTTGTGTGAACATATTGATGTTTGTTTTTATTTATCTAAAAATATCATATTTATGCAGCTAATATTAGACATTGATACACTTTTTATATGTTTGATTTAGAAATCTGGTAGTTTAAATGTTTTATATGTTGTATTTAATATTAGACACTGATGCGGTTTTAATATGATGTTTTAGGATTAGTTTTTATATGAACTGTTAAGTCTTAGGATTAGTTTGGTATTGATTTGGTTTATCTTTTTTTGAAAAATTTGCAAACTGTCCATATAAGGGTGTGTTTAGGTTTACTTGTTGTATTCAGTTGGTGACAATATTGAGTATCATAAATGGCCTAAGCATACAATAATAGGTTGATATAGGCTGTTTGTTCAATTTACTTCAATATGTTAGTGTAAAAATCATTAGTTTGATAGTTCCATAAAACTGCATAAATCAGCCAAACTGCATATTAATGCAGCTAATATTAGACACTGATGCAGTTTTTATATGCTTGATTAAGAAATCTGGTAGTTTAAACATAAAAAACTACATCAGTGTATTATATTAGCTGCTTTAATATGCAGTTTTTAATATTAGACACTAATGTGTTTTTATATTGATGGTTTTTAAAGAAGTAATGTACTGTTGTTATAGAATTATGAATGTTTAGTTTGATTGGAATAAAATATTAATGCACCTAATATAATACACTGATGCAGTTTTTATGTTTAATTTAGAAATGTGGTAGTTTAAATGTTTTTATGTGCAATTTTTAATATTAGACACTGATGCAGTTTTTAATTAATTGATGCAGTAAGTTAGATATTTTGGCAAATATTGTTTTAAATAGGTTTATAGCAAGAAGCTTTATAAATCTGTTTTTCAATACGTATATGCTTGCTTAAGGACTGCTTAGGACATTTCTGATTTTTGATAGACTTTTGTTTATTTGTATATGAAATTGTCTCAAACATGGTAGAATAGAATTGATTTAATTTCATGAACGACATCTTGATGTAGTTTAGGAGGTTAGCTTATTTATTTATTCTTGCTGATGCACTTTCTATATTTATGGGATACAACACTTGATGTGGTTTAAGAGGTTAGCTTATCTAAAGTCATTGGATTTAGGTAATATATATAGTTACTCACTAGCTTTGGTATCACGTATCTGCTCTTTACAGCTCCATATAAACGACATCTTAAGCCTGTTTCCTCTTCAAGATATATATCGCCATGATTCCTCTTTCTCGTGAACATCATCTTCTTGCCCAATAATTGAATCTAATATGCATCAAAATCTTTTTGTTTAGCCTTTTTAGTAAAGGACCTCTTACTTTGGCATTCATATTCGCTTTTTCATTATATTGATGATGATATTGGTATCAATCAAAGACCGAATGTGAAGGTCAAAATTTGAGCTACTTACATAAAAAAAGGCTAAACGAAAAGAAGTTGGTCCATATTGGATTCAGTTATTTGGCAAGAAGATGACATTCACAAGAAAGAGATATCCTGGCCATAGCTACCTTTAAGAGCAAACTGACTTAATATGTCGTTTATGTGGAGCAGTAAAGAGCAGACATGGGATACCAAAGCTAGTAAGTAACTATATATATTTAGTTTTTGAATGTGTTCGTGTGGTTTATGTCATTTTTTATTGATGCAACTTTTCAAATAAATTAATGCAGTAAGTATGTTTATTGTGGCAATCGGGACAGGTATAGAATAATATAAGGGCTGATGATTTTGGATGTATGCATTTGTGAGTTTGTGTGCGCGGGTTTGTATAAACTTAATGAACTTTTTGTGTAAACTTAATGCACTTTTTGTAGAAAAGTTAATGCACTTTTTCATATACAACATGTGTTTGTGTTGCTTGATTTGATTATTGTAAGTCGTTGATGCACTAGATTTTTCTTAAGTTTCTATATGCTTGTTGATTAAGTATAAGGTTTCATTTATCTTTCATCAATTTTTTTCTCATTTTGTAGTATATAAGGTATTGATTTAGTCGATAAAGAATAATTATGTATTTGTTAATATATATAATGCAGTAAAGAAAAAGATAAAAGATACATAGTTACTCAAATAGCTTCGGTATCACATGTTTGCTCTCAAAGATTACTCCACATAAACGACATCTTAAGCCCGTATCCTCTTCAAAGTAGATATCGCCATGATTCTTTTTTCTCGTGAACATCATCTTTTTGCCTAATAATTGAATCCAATATACATTAGCATATTTTTGTTTATCCTTTTTAGTAAATGACCTCATAATTTGGCATTCATATTCGCTTTTTCATGGTATTGATGATTTTTGTATCTATCAAAGACCGAATGCGAAGGTCAAAATTTTGAGCTACTTACATTAAAAAAGGCTAAACAAAAAGAAGTAGCTGCACATTGGATTATATTATTGGCAAGAAGATGGTATTCACGAGATAGACGAATCATGGTGATGTCTTCTTTGAAGAGAAAACTGGCTTAAGATGTCGTTTATGTTGATTTGAAAACTTTAAGAGCAAATTTGTGTTACCGAAGCTATTGAGTAGCTATGTTATCCTTGTTAAACTTCGATTGTGTATAAGTCACTGATGCGAAGTTTGATTCTGTATAACTCACTCATTTAATTTTCATTTGTTGAATGTGATAATAGTTAACCGTGTGAATTTATTGTCTTACAGGTAGTAATGATCATAAAACGGATCAGAATGACGAGACAACAAGCAAAAGATCATCAAAAAGGCAAAAAATTTGTTCAACAAAATTTTTCGGTACGGGAAAACATGCCCATCAAGACGAACCCGAAGAAAGTAGCCATCGGGCAAAAAAGAAGAAGAGCAAAATTCGAATGGGAATGATTTACCTGATCAAAATCCCCCAGAATCAGATGATATTCAGAATACTCCAAATCAAGCAAAAAAGAGAAAAGGTTTTTCTTTAATACATTTGAATTTAAGTTTTGATGAAGTAGTGGTCACATGTTTTAAAAGGACGGTTAAACGTAGATTGCGTTATATACCGAAAACGTAGGTTAATGTGTCAAACGAAAATTTTTAGAATTATTCAGGGAACATCATTTTGATAGATGTTAATTTAAATTGTGATGTAGTGGTCTGTTATGTTTAGTGAAGTTTATGTTATTTGCGGAAATGTGTTTATGATGGAATATGTGTTTGTTTGCTATGTTGTTTGCTTAATGCACTTAATTATACGTTATGATGCAGTATGTGGTAATCATGTGTAAGTATGAGTTAGGCTACTAGGTTAAATGTGTTTTAGTGCTAGGTTGTTTGTTAAATGCAAAATTCTTTTTAACATTATGTATGGTAGGTTTTTTTTACAGTAGGTTTTTTTAGCTGTGTACTTGATGTAGCTATTTGTATTGGTGTGATGCAGTTACTTTTACATGTGTTTTAGTTGTCCAAAAGTATGTTTTTTTTTAAAATTGATGCAGTAAATCTACATTGTGATGCATTATGTAGAGTATTTTTTTACAATAAGTTTTTTTAGTTGTGTACTTGATGTAATTATTTGTATTGGTGTGATGCACTGAAATTTAAACTGTGATGCAGTAAGTCTATATTTGTGTTGCATTAGTTTGGTATGATGTAGTTATTTTTTGCATTATGTACAGTAGGTTTGTTTTAGTTTTGTATTTGATGCAGTTACTTGTGTTGCTGTGATGCACTTAATTTTATTCTTTGATGCAGCAGGAAAAAATGTGAGTGATGTTCCATCACCCGTTGATGTAAATAAGTAGAAGGGTAATATATTGAATCTTGGAAACAACGTAGATGTTGCGAAAATGGCAAAAAAAGCACTGAAGTGGGTGTAGATAAGTTGGTTGGGAAAAAGAAATTGGCAAACACTGAAGTAGGTGTAGATAAGTTGGTTGGAAAAAAGGAAACGGCAAAGGGGAATAGAGATATTCAAAATAGTCAAATAGTCGTTGTAAAACAGAAAGTTGCTATTAAAAGAAAAAAGAAGGTTAGTAATGATGATGTATTGGAGAAAGAATCTCTATCGATTGATGATGAACATATGGATGCTGATGGTGAAAAAAGGTTACTTTTCCTAATATTAATTCAAGAATATCTTCTAATCATTTGAAGCTTGTATTGGAATCTTTAACAAACGCCCAGGTTGAGACTATAAGAGAAATAGGTTTGGGAGAATATTATAATAATTTTGATTACCCTACCATTCCATCAAAGCTTGCGTACTGGGTTGCGTTTAACTTTGATTGTTACGGACACAATACACATGGATGATGGAAGATAAATTAAGGTGACAAAGGAATTAATTCATGAAATGCTTGGAATACCAATGGGAGAGAAAGAAGTGATTGCTCTTCGAGCTACAACGACAGAAGACAAAACAACAACGGATTGGAGAGCTACAACTCCATGGGGAGGGGATAAAGCGCCAAGGCCTCATATATCTATAGTTTATGATCATGATTGTAGTTTGACCGGAACGGGTTGGGAGTTCAAAGTTGGATTTTTAGTGGTGTTTTTCAAAATTGTGGCTGGGGGTAATAAGGATGGCACAATCAATCAAAGATTCTTACCTACCTTAAGAGCTATTGAAGATTTTCAAAACTATGATTGGTGTGGATATGCTTTAAAATGCATTCGGTCAGGAGTTAAGATATGGAAAGCAAAACCAGAAGGTTATTTTGGTGCTTCCAAACTTCTTTTGGCGGTACGCTTTTTTAATGCTTCTAAACTTCTTAGTATGTTTAATCTTATTTTGCTGCATCAATACCTTTTTTCACTGCATCATATATAGATAAAACTGTGTTATTCCTTATATTAAATGAATCATTTCCTATATTAACTGCATCACTTCCTTTTTTTGTAGCTACTATACTGCAACTCCACAATCTCACCAACTATAACTGTGGAAAGAACATCACCTGTTTTCAAAGGATGGAACACCGAGTTGTTGAAACAAATAGAGAAAGAAGAAATAGATGTTATGAATGGATTCGGGAAATTTCCAATCTTGGAAGGTTACGAGTTCTTTCCCCCCAAGAAGAAGGTTGACAAGACAAAGAAAAAGAAACATATTGGAAATACAAGTCAATCAGACGAGGATCTTATACAGTTTAGATAAAAAACAAGTCAGGTAAAAACTAAGTTTCATTTTGCTGCTGTAACAATGTTTAAATAATTTTAGGTGTTTTTTAGTGTATCCAAGCTGCAAAAAGAGAGTAACATATCAGATTCCATAATCTAGAATATATTTTTAAGTGCTCTGTGTTTAAAATCTCAAACAACCATTCAACAAACAACTAGCATTCAACATACGTTTTATAAACCTACTAGAAATTTATATCAAATATTTCAATACCTTATAAGCAAGTCATATCTGTATGCACAATCATTTACTCACGGTATCCTATTTTTCATGAAAAATCTAAGATTGTGGTCATACAACATTCTACTGCGCTTTGTCTTATGAATCTAGGGTAATTAAAGCAGTAAAGACTACACAATGTTTTTATGCTCAAAATCATTCAAAGTGAAGTTTAGCTTACAAATGTGAGTCTACTCACACTGCAAAGCATGTTACTTATATGTATTTGAAGCTAGCCCACATAACCATATATGAAAACTGCATACATGTGTAATCGCTTGACCAAAATGTATGATTGCTCTACATTTAAAATAATCATGAATGTTTAATAAAACAGATGATAAGTCGACTGTAACTTTAAAAAGATGTCAAAATGCAAACCTGCTGTTATCTCCCCCTCAGGTCTTGCAGTCTTTAAAGTGGGTCCTTCTGGTGTATCTTTATCTTGCTTGGAATATTTTAGGGATTTTCCTGTTAGAGGACTAGCTGCCTACGGAAAACAAAAAACATATAAACAGAATTAAAGTCAAAAAACAAAAATATTTAAAAACTGCATCATAGTTATTATTCACTGCATCATAATGTATTTTTTTAAAATTATGCAGGATATGAAAGATTGCTTGAATGACTCACGGTCAAAGATTAAAGAAGTGTTTGAAAGTAGCAAACAGAAGGTTAAGATTGCTTTGGAAGAATACCCACACGATAAAGAATTTCAGATGTTTGAGGAAAAAAGTAAATCATTTTTAAAAGACTTTTATGAAAGCATGTCTGATGGGGCGAATCACAGTACCGAGAATAATGGTGCAACTAAAGCTACTGAGAATGATGGTGCAACTGCATGTGATTTTCAAAACTCTGATGTGGCGAATAAGAATGCTGATGATGTGACCGATGTCCATATTAATGGTGGGAAGACCAATGAAGATATCTCGCTTAGTTCAATGGAGGAAGGAAATTATACCCCAAACTCAACACCAGAAATGACGAGAAGGACAAGGTCAGCAACCATAAATTGGACAAACTTAAAGACCAAGGGGCCAAATTGAACAACATCAACGGAAGTAGCAGCAACATCGCCCATTAAAATTTTGGAAGTGGGGAACAAGGGGCCAACTAAGATAACATCTACGGAAGGAGCAGCAGCATTGGAAGTGGGGAACAAGGTGCCAAAAGCGACAACATCAACCAAAGGAGCAACAACATCACCTGCTAAAAAATTGGAAGAGGGGAACAAGACGCCAAAACCGACAACATCAACCAAAGGAGCAACAACATCACCCGCTAAAAAATTGGAAGTGGGTAAAAAGAAATCCCCTAAAAGTAAATAAACGCTAACACTTCTCTTGCTTTTGTACTAATATTTATTATCTAGGATCGTATATTTTTGAATTCAACTTTTGAATGTCTGTAATATAACTAGAAAAAACTTAAAACTTATCTATTATTTTGGGTTTAATGTAAATAGGTAATTATGTTTAATGCTATAATTTGGCCGCCTCATAAGGTTTATTTAACTAGTAATAAACTAAACTATAATGCAGTTAGCTTTATAGTCTATGATATACTAGTTAAAGAACATATTGCAAACTGGTTTATAAAGTAAATTTCAATAAAGTATTTTTTAAAAGTTTGATTCTTAATTAACAGATTGTGCAAATCCTAAAATATGTGATGAAATATATAATAAAGATGGAGCTATCATCATTCATGATGATTCATTCCTTGAGTATCAATCGCAAACGCTACTCTTTGATAGTGAGGAAGAAGTGTTTCACGCTGACATGGACACAGAGATGGATATAGAAGGTGGAATGGAAGACAATGAAATGCAAGGAGGAATGGAATTTGATGAAATCCTGGGAGCAGATGAAAGTAAAATTACACTCTTTAAATCTTGTCGATTAATTCAACTGCATCATAGTGTTTTTGTCATAGTAATGCACTGGAGTTTGGGTTCTCATTTCAATTCACTGCATGACTATTAACAAAAACAATAAGATGCAGTAAAACTGTATCTATGATGCATTTTCCAAAAAAAAAAATTGTTTAATTTGATTCTTGTCTATTAATTTCACTGCATCATTGTGTTTTTAAAATTAGTAATGCACTGGATTGTGAACTATCAATAAAGCTTAATGCATGACTAGTTAACAAAATGCTATGATGCAGTAAAGTGTAACTATGATGTAGTAAAAACAAGTTATTCTATTTTTTCATAAAAAACTATTGATTATTCTAATTGTTTTAATTATAGGTTCTAAAATATTCAAAGAAGCTAACTTTCCTTTGATTGGAATTGAAGAAATCAACATTTTAATAATCGAATTTCCTTCTATCGAAGAAGTAAACAAACAACTTTTGGACTACTCAGTTATGAAACTACCTTTGTTAGCTGAAGTAGAAGACAACTTGCCAAAAAGTTTCTTAATTGAAGATGCACCAAAATCTCCCCAAATTCAAAAAGTTCAAATTAGTAAACCTTTTCATAGTATGAAATTGAGGTTACCGAAAAACTACACAAGAACTTTGAAAGGAAATACACCATTGAGTACACAACCTATTGTCGAACAACATGAAAAATATATAGAGATTTCGCTATCAGCTGAAATTCAAACCGAAGCAAAGACTACAAAATTTGATGCTATAAGGGTGAAATTATTGAAAAAGGATGTCGGGAAGTTAGATGCTAAAGGCAACATAGAGGGAGATATGTTATTTGAAATTCAAGTTCTAAGACAAGAGCCTGGTAAAAGAGGAAGATCTAACAAGGAACAAGCTAAAGAAACAACTGTGGTAGACGAAAATGTTGGGAAAGGAGGTCTCTAAAAAGACACAGGCTAAAAAACATGTGCTTAAAGATCTTGGTAGAAAGCAAAGTAACACTCAATTGTCCAAAGAGAATGAAAAGAAATCTAAGATATAAAAAGCTAAGTCACTGCCTGCAAAAAGAAAAAGGATAGAAGAAAATGAAATATATATGCACGCATCACCAATTAGTTGCATTGCTCCACCAGATGATACTGAAAACGATAAACGTGAAGTAAAGCTGCCTCCTGCTTTAACGTCACCATTTTATCAACGAAAAATCGTATTGGGCCAACCACTATCTGAAGAGGGGAAAAAATAGCAGAATACATATGGGGTAATAACACAACCGAAAGGTAAGTTATAGCATCATATTTTATTTTTAAAGCATCACTATTCATTATTCACTGCATCACATATTTATATAACTGCATCACTATTCCTTATGTCACAGCATCACATATTATTAACAGTGCATCATTTCTCAATGTTCTTTGTATGAATTTTCATTATATTCTCTGCATCACATATTTATATAACTGCATCAATTACTTTTGTCACTGCATCACATATTATCAACAGTGCATCATTTCTCAATGTTCTCTGTATGAATTTTTCTTTTGCATCACATATTTTTATCACTGCATCACTTCCTTGCTTTAATGCAACAGATATAGAAAACCCGTCTGAAAAGTTTATGTTTATATCAAAATGTACAGTGAGATTGTTTACCAGATCATCAAAGGAGTTGGAGTAGAAGGTGTTTTTTTCTTGAGCCTATACCCTGAAATAGAAATTGCGGCACTCATATTAGACTTATGGTCTTTTGTATTAAATCATGAGGAACAACACCGAGACAAGCTTTCGGGCAATTGAAATGTATATTGCCATACGGGAATGCTTGTAAGTAATTCAAATATATAACTTATTTATTTTGGAACTTTAAATTTTGTGATCATTTGTAATCGTTTGACGTTAACTAAAACAGACTAATTATACTGTTGAGTCGGGTAAGAATGTGCAAGAAAGGATGAAAGTTTTTGATGAAAATATTCATAATGTTTTAACTCAAGAAAAACGGAAGAATTTTCTTGACGTCGACTTGGTAAGTATATTTATTATGAGAATTAATTGATTGTATTTGTGAGAATGTTTAGAATAAATTTAAATACTTATAATAAATATAAAGGTATTTTTTCCTTCAATAAAGATGACGAAAGATACTTCATCAAACCATGAAATTGTCAAAAAAGGTGTACTTAAACTGCTATGTAAAAAGTAACTGCATCAATATGTAGAAAATAATGCATGAAATTGTCATTGAGACTCAAATCTCACTAAACTGATTAGCATTAGGTGCCCAAACCTTACCCTTTGCATCAGTAATCATAATAAACAAGCCAAATCAGGTCACCATTTCATCAGTTGGTTTTCTAGTTCTGTCAGAGAAAGATTGCATTGTGTTTGTATATCGGACGACTCATTATTTTCTTATTTTCATCACTCTAGCATTTTACTTAATCTGGTCATGTTTTTGTTCATAAATAGCTTAATTCTTGTTGATTTCATTTTTAATTTGTGTTTGTGGATTGTTTTACGCCTGGGTATTCAGTTTTTACAAAAAAAAATTAAAAAAAAAAGTTTTACCAAAAAGGACGTGGCTAGGAGTCGAACCTGCGCCACTCCTCTCACAACACAACACACATACCGCTCTGCCCTTGGGTCTTTTCCTGATATAATTTCAATTAAAACTCTATTTAAGGCGGTTTTGTTCTGCTTATTAATAATCTGGTCACGTTTTTGTTCTTAAATAGCTTAATTCTTGTTGATTTCATTTTTAATTTGTGTTTGTGGATTGTTTTAAGCCTGGGTATTTTGTTTTTACAAAAAAAAAAAATTTAAAAAAAAAATTCTTTTTTGACCAAAAAATACGTGGCCAGGACTCGAACCTGCGCCACTCCTCTCACAACACAACACACATACCGCTCTGCCCTTGAGTCTTTTACTGATATACTTTCAATTCAAACTCTATTTAACGCGGTTTTGTTCTGCTTATTAATAATCAATTCGAGTTTTATAAGCTCATTTCCAGCTTATTTGTTAAGCAAACGTCAAGCTTTCCATTTTACCTTTGTTATTCTAGTAGTTTAGGACTTTTTGGTACTAAGTTTTTATTTTTCACGTTTTTCAGTTATTTTTTATTTTTATTTTAATACCCGTTTTTTATAAAATAGTTTAAAAATAGATTAATTAGGTTTAAAAATTTACAAAAATTATTTTTAGGTTTTATATAAATAGATTTAGGTAAAAAATGCCACTATGTAAAAAAGGTGTACTTAAACTGCTATGTAAAAAGTAACTGCATCAATATGAGAAAGTAACTGCATCAATATGCAAAAGTATATGTCACAAGTATTCAAAGTAGCTAAACCAGTATGTAAAAGCAACTGCATCAATATGTAAAAAATAGCTGCATCAATATGTAAAACGTAGTTGCATCAATATGTAAAACGTAGTTGCATCAATATGTAAAAAGTAGCTACATCAAATTGTCATCATCAATTTCGCCTAGATCTGAGACCAGTTCTTGTCGCCGACGCCTCCTGAGATGTTTTCTTGATTTTTTCAGATGGTTGCATTATTTCGTTTGTACATGTTCTGGAATTATGACCTTCTTTATTCCCGCATTTACTACATGTCCTCCGCTTGTCACTTGATTTAGCTGCTTCTTTTTCAATCTCAGCTTTTGACTTCCACCTCGTATGAACACCGGATCCTTTATTTGAACTCAGGTCTGAATTATTTATAACATTTGAAGTTGAGGTTGGCTCCTTCACACCAAGCATTGCACTAATAATATCTTTCGAGTTAAGTTTTGGAACCGTTGGAACATCGATTTTAGCTTTATTCAACAACTCCATCATTTGCTCCTTATAAATCTTCAACATGCCAATGTCATGAACCAAGCGATCAATCGTAGATTCAAAAATCTCGTACAAATAAAAAATCTCACTTTGCAAAACCGAATCTGACCCACTGACAACTGTCCTAACTGTAGCGTTGAAAGGCTTAGCATCCATTGACCACCTTTTCTTCAAGTATTTTGGAGGAAACTCTTTCACATTGTTCATTCTCAACACGTAAAAAATGTGCCTACAAAGAAGACCATATGACTCGTAGTGTTTACAGCTACATTGAACTTCCATTTCAGATTTACAAAACTCCACCTGCATAACAGTTTTTAAAAATATTAAAATTTAAAAACACATTGCATCAGTGCTAAAAACTTACTGCATTATAGTTATAAATAATATAAGAACACATACCTGATAAACAACAAAGTTATTTTCACCCCTGATTTTGTTCTCAGCTTGCATATCACGAATTGAATATCTCTCACCATTATCAACTTGGGCAACATTTATCGACATGCAATGGGAATAAGAAGCATATATCTCATTTTGAACTTCCAAGAATATAGTTCGAGTATAAAGAGTACTTGCTTCTTTTTCAATCTGAAGATCAGTTTTGAGTTTAGGATTCTTATATCTTGAATCGTAATCGTTCTTACGCTCAATATACCTCTGGTACTCGATAGCCGTCTCATAATGACTAAGAAATTCAACAAGTGTCAAATATTTACTTGTCCATTTACCAAAGAAATGGTTCTCGCTTTCGGACCTAGAGGTGGTACGCATGAGGCCTGCCATAAGCACATCACGCAAGTATGCCGGGATCCAGCTTTCCCGTAGGTCAAACATATCTTGTAACCATTTTTCATTACCAAGTTGGAAATCCTCAATCATACGTTCCCACTCTGCTTCAAATTCAAAAGGCAAAATCTGATCGGTCCAAACTATATCACATATACGCCGTTTGAAATTTGTGTTTTTGCAGATTGAAGTCCCCACCTGAAAATTCATAAATTTATAAAACTACTGCATTAAAGTATAAATATAGTGCATTAATATGAAAAATTTCCAAACAACTCTAGCTCTAAAAACATGACTTTAAAAATAATGCATTACAGTGTAAAGATAGTGCATTAATTTGAAAAAAACAAATCAACAGTAATAGATACTTTAAGAAACCAAAACAATTTTCCATGTTGATCACTGAGTCGCTTAAAACGTGCACGAGAAACAAAGCAAAAAAACGTAAACTAGGACAGTAATGTTTTACAACAGACAAGTGAGAACATACCTTTGTAACCAACTTTTGCATGATTTGCCACATACAAAACCGGTGTATAGTATTTGGGAAGTATTCTGGTACTACGATCTTTATAGACGGGTCCTGATCGGTAATTACAACTTGTGGATCTGTACCAAACGCCTTTTTGAATTGTTCAAGTAGCCATTTGTAAGAACCAACCGATTCATCAGATAGTAAACCCGCAGCGAAGGTTATACAGCGGTTGTGATGATTAATGTCGGTAAAAGGGACGAACACCATCTTGTACCTACATTTTAATATACAAAGAAATAAACAAAATACTAAATAAAGCTGTAAAACACGATTAAATTTTTTGACAGAAAATTAAGATAGAATATACTTGTTAGAACGAAAAGTAGCATCAAATGAGACGATATCACCGAAAACACCATAGTCCTTAATTGCTTGCTCATCAGCCCAAAAAAGACCAACCAATTTATCGTCAACACCTAAAAAAGTAAATAAGAAACTAATAGAAAATAAAATGTTGTATGAACTGCATCAAAACACAAAAATGAACTGCATTACCTGTTTTGTAATCAACATAGAATCCTGGCGAATGCAACTTTTTGCTCAAAAGTTTCTCAACAGCCATCTGTGTATCACGATCACGAAGAAACAAGTTCACTTTCTTCTTCAAATTCTTACAATCAACCACTGTATCTCCAATTCGATCGAAACCGCCAGACAACTGTTTCAACAATTTAAACCCCGTAAAAGGACCAAAATTAGCATTAGAAGCCTAAAATAGAAAATGTTTCTTTGTGAATCCTAATTCCCGAGAACTCTTCATGAATATCATATCCTTTTCGGCTACTAGAGGATGGTTGTGTCCTTTTATAAAAGTGTATACTATATAAAGACCTCCTGAAATCTTCTTAATACGGATTTTAGCCAAACAACCACATCTACTAGAGCCTCGATTCCTTGTCTGCTTTACTTCAACATTCTCATCCGTAGTAAAGTCACTAACATCAGATATAACCTCCTTAGGCTTATTAGCAGCCTCTTTAGGTTCAGGATTGATACCTTCTTTTGAACATACAAACCACTTCAAGCTTGGTGGTTCACCATCTTTAGGTTTGTAATGGCCACCCTTTCTAGCATCAAAACCGGCCCTTTTACCATAATCCTTATAGAAATCATAAGCTTGATCAATAGACACAAACTTAGCACCTTCCAAAGGTACATCGCCAATATCTTTATCTAGAAACCACGTCATGTTTCGATCATCATCACAAGTATAATAGCCAACATGATCCTTGACATGAACAATCTCAAAATCAGTATGTTTAAAAACAAATGAATAGTTAATGCATCAATGATATAAATTAAGTGCATCACAGTATAAAACTTCTACACATAACATAATTCAGCCTACACGTAACCTACACATAATCAACAACTATAAAGCCCGCTGCAAGCCCGCTACAAGCACGATAACCCCTCTATAAGTTTTCACTAAATAAGCCAATAAATTATACGTGTGAATTTTGATGTTGAGTAAGAGATTATATATCCTCCATTTACTATATATCAATGTGTGAGTTCGCGGATGTTAATAATCTATCTCTTTATGTCTTAAGATTTTTGTCAAGATTACAGACACTACACAAGTTAAAGTTGGTACTAAATAGAAGTGATTTATCGCAATTTCAGTAACAAAATCACACACAGCATGGGGTGTAGGGTGCATAAGAATGAAGTGTTGTCATTTTTCCTTGTTTTTATCACCACTTTATGTCTTAAGATGTCAAGATTACAGACACTACACAAGTTAAAGTTGGTACTAAATAGAAGTGATTTATCGTAATTTCAGTAACAAAATCACACACAGCATGGGGTGTAGGGTGCATAAGAATGAAGTGTTGTCATTTTTCCTTGTTTTTATCACCACTAGGAATATCGACGACGTTACCTACCTACAAATAATATTACCAGCTTAATAGAAATGTCCCAGATGCCCTTAAGCGGGCCGGTTTGTGAAACAAATTGAACTAAACGCAGATTATTGATCTCTATGTGTCACTAGATTCAAACCTCTATCCCCTCAGCAGGAGAATTCCCCTGTTCTAATAAATTTTTTATCATTTACCTATCAGAATGACAACATAAGAATCCAGACAATTGCCAGCAGTTGGTTCGATTGCAAATAATTTTCGTGTACCAACATTAGAAATATTGTCAGGAAAACTAGACATGGCTACAAAGGTGACGCAATATGATGCAACCTTCTCCATGCTTAATTACATATTGGTATATTGGAAATTGAGACCGGGGGATGAACAATTGACTAATGAGGCTGGTCAAGACGGTGAAAGTGTTCAAACATAGTTGTAAACGTAGCAGCCATTTAAAACTGTACTCAAACTATGATGTGTTCAATGAACTTTATATTTTTTCAATGAAATAGTTTATCCCCCACGAGATTTGCCTTGACATCATACTTAGCGCTATAGACTATTTGGAAACTGATGGACTGTCCTATTGGTCAACCCGGCCACACTAAATTTACTTGTTTCGTTCCAAACCAGTTACGACTCATTACCAACCGGCCCTCTTTTTTCCACAGCTACTTAATACCCTTAATCTTTTTGCAGCTAATGTATAGCATAAGCTTTCAGTTACCTCAAGAGGCATGTATCAGTGAAGAAATACCACGCGTCAATGCCTATCAAGTGCTTTGTTGAACGGAACCCGACCCATCCACCCATTTCCATAAGGGCTTATATCTTACTAAATAGCTAGTGAATATGTGCGTCTTTCGGCATTAGCGTGTTGATAGAACTATCCAATCCTCTTTTTAATTACATAAAAGATCGCATTACGGAACTTCTAGTTATATAGCCCAATTTGTAAGAATTTCTATTGTATTCTACTACTATCAGAAGTAAACCACTCAACACCTATTCTGCACTATAACCACCTGTTACTGAGTGTGCTTTGATTTGGTTTACTCAGTCCAATTTGTAAGAATTTCTTTCCCTTAACACCTATTCTACACTATAACCACTCAACACCTAAGCTACTATCAAAAGTAAATCTAAAAACATTAGGTCAAACATCTTTTTGCATCATCAAGTCGTATATTTCAAAACTGACAACCGGTCCACTAATTCACTATAACAGAATCATAAAAGCTAGTGTCACACAAATCAGAATCCTCCACTCAAATCATGTAATTCCAAGCTTCATGATTTAAGGTCAAACGTCACTAATCAATAATAGTATATCACACTGAAAGTATAAAAAACATAATAAATCACACAATTCTGAACATAATAAAAATATCGTTCAATCATAAGTAATAACATTGTCCCTTAGCATGATATACCTATCGAATCACTACTTTATATCATCAAAAACGTCATTAAGCCTAGAGTCGAACAGTGGTTTAAATCAACCAAAATTTCACGAAGCCTAAGAAAACTCTATAAACCTATAGTAGTTCTAACCTCATGAAAACCTAAACTAAAATAATCATGTCTGAGGCATCTACTACATCAATTTGTTTAACTATATGCATCAATTATCAGAAATCTATAAAAATCATAACAACGCCTAAACATCAGATGTAAACTGATCAAAAGCCTAACTAAACATTATAAACCTACACAAAACTAATAATATAACAAAAACATGTAAACGAATAAATATACTGAATTAATAGAAAAATTAACATGTTTACCCTCATTATCAGCTGCAATAGAATTAGATCGTGATGTAGAACAAATATTACTCGTTGATGTAGAACAATCATCAACGGTTGATGTAGAACAGTTGTTATTGATTTCTGTAATACCAGACATCTTTTTCAATCGGCGGTGAGTGGTGGTTAGTGGTGGAAAAGGGGCGGCGGTTGGTTGTTAATGGTGGAGAAGCGGCAATGATTGGTTGTTAGGTTTGTTACAGGTATATATAGCCCAGGGTGATTGGTTGTTAGGGTTGTTAATGGTGGAGAATCGTTGGCGATTGGTTGTCGAGGGAAAGAAAGAGACGAATAAAAAAACCAAACAAGAATGAGTTGAATGTGTGTTTGTTTAGAGTATATATACCCGCGACGGAAGTAAATGACGAAAATGCCCCTGGCTATATAAAGTAAAAAGACGGTGGGGGGGGGGGGGTGGACAGGTGTCAACATGGGAGCCCTTCCTACACTTTTTATTTTAACAACCCTTCTCAATTTACCCCACCTCTCTCTCTCTCTATATATATATATATATATATATATATATATATATATATATATATATATATATATATATATATATATATATATATATATATATATATATATATATATATATATATATATATATATATATATATATATATATATATATATATATATATATATATATATATATATATATATATATTTATATATATATATATATATATATATATATATATATATATATATATATATATATATATATATATATATATATATATATATATATCACTACTACATATAAAACACTTTGAGCACTCTCTCTTCATTAAATGTTTAAATTTGAAGTAGTACAATCATTTATGCCTATTTTACAACATTTGATGCAAACACAAAAAAACAAATAATGTATATTATTTAATGTACAACTTAAACTTTACAACATACAAATATTTATACATAGTGTATAAATTTTTAATGCACTAATACATTACTAAGTTTTAATGCATAATTAATACTCTTATTAATACACCTCATTACATAAATATATTATAATATATGCACATTGTACTAATATTAAAAAAAAATTATATTATACTAATGCAAACAATAATATACATATATTTCTCAAATAAATTATAACACTACAAAAACTTTCATACATGCATCAAATAAAAATCTAATTCAAGAATGGTTAATTGCATTTAGTATTTTTGCCCTTTAATCATTTACATAACTTTACTTGAACTTTCATACATATATAAATTACATATAATGCCAAAAGTAATAATATCTCTCGATTAAATTACGTTTTTAGAACATGTTTTTAAATGAAACTATCGATTCAGAAGTTATAACCAAGAAACACGAATTATCGCGCCGAAGAATTTAGTCACAGGTACCCGCCGTCGCATCGCGCGGGTACACTGCTAGTGATCTAATAAGAAGATTAACTAAAATTAGAATAAATCACAATCACGCATTTCAGATGCATCTATAAAACATATGCATCTCTTCTTAAATTCCTCATCCATACTTAAAATGTGTGGTTAGAAAATACTTCTTATTCTTTTTATTTTTATTTTTATTCTTATTGGATCCTAATATCTTTATTTATATATGGAGCTAACTACAACGGGGATAATGCTGACATGGAACGATGACATAATCTCATAAATGATGACGTGGAACTATAGTTCCTAATTTATATTTGTCAGACTCTTTTATTGGAAGGTTTTAGGTCGATTTTTTAATTTTAGGATAGATATCTTCGAGAAGGAAAAAAATCTTCGTTACCAAAAAAACTCTTCTTCCCTTTGGTATGTTTTTAATTCAGACGCCATAAATTTTTCTATAAATACAGTTGAAACTGTATTCCCCAACACATAAACCTCTAATTCAATCGAATCCTAGATCAATTCTTTTTAATAATCATATTCAATAATTCAATAATCAATTAGATAATTCAATAATCGATAACCCTGTGTAGAAAACTAGAAGGAGGTTGAAAAGTTTTCTTTAAAACTTTTTCATTAAATGTCCATTAATGGGGACATAGTATGAGAGGCGTTTGTTTATAGTCAAAGACTATATGAGTCAAGTAGCACATTTAGAGATCACAACACACACACAAGCAATGCAAGTATAAGGATAAAGCAATAATGAAAAGTA